>JAHHZJ010007700.1:0-22275 GCA_021437245.1 Aegilops speltoides | reverse complement strand
ACTCCCGCAAAATGTTAGTGACAAATAGGGCAAAGAGGAAGGCACGCCCTCTAATGAGGTCATTAATGCCTCTTTGCAGAATATTAAAAAGACAGCAAATAGATTTGCTAAAATCTAGCCTATCAATATCAGATTGGTGGCAAGTAAACATGCATTTTTCAATTTAATTTCGTAAATAAATGAGATGGTTTATTATTAGGCTTCAAGCTGCTGCTCAAATTCTTTTTGCCACAATCTGATTTTCACACTTATTTTTCTCCCTGCTTTTGCTTTATTAGCTCTATTAATACTATCTTTCAAAATGGACTGTGGAGTCATAGGAAGCAAAGCAATATTTTTATCCTTATGAACAAGAGTATACCGATTGTTTTTACCATGGTGTACGAATTTTTATCAAATTGCCATGGTCTACCAAGTAACAAGGAACATGCTTGCATAGGTACCACATCACAATCAACATAATCATCATATGTAGATATACTAGAAAGCACACGAACAGACGTGTTACCTTAACCTTGCCAACCGTTGTTGAACCATTGGATGTAGTAAGGATGTGGATGTGGTCTTGTGGTGAGAGATAGCTTCTCCACCATCTCCATGCTAGCCAAGTTGTTGCAGCCCCTCCATCTATGACGACTAATAGAATGTTCCTTCACAACTCCCCTTTGTATGGAACAAATTATGCTCTCGATTTTGCTCACTTGTGTAACTCCGTGACACTCAAAACACGCTTGTATAACTAAACATTCATACTGCCAAGATCTTCAAAGAGCCATGTATTGTGTCTCATGATCGTAATCATCTCCACCGTGTTCCTCATGTGTAGTAAGAGCCAAAGTCTCTCATCATAGTCACTAGCGGACTCATACCACCATCCTCGTGAGCAATCATCACACGCTGAGATTTGCATTCTCGTTTAAAAATGTCCTCTTCCCTTACAACGACACCATAAACAATATCACTTGTGTGCCCTGTTGACGCCATGTGAAGAAGAAGAGCTCAGGCAGGCCCGCAGGTGTTTCTTGGCAGATAGTGGTGGTTGTGCTTGCTGTGAATCACGGTTGGAGGTGGCACCAAGGAGGTGATGTAGCAAAGGAAGTAGATGATGCACGTGGTGTCCATGATGAAGGCTCGACCGGCAAAAGTTAGTGCGAAGGCCAATGCTCCTCCACCACATCCTCGTGACTTCACGCTCAGCTTTACAAGCAAGATGGAATAAACGAGTGATATTATTATAATCCTTATAGTCTAGAATGGTCTCAATATCTCTATTTAATCCACCCGTAAAACGTGCAAGCATAGCTTCATTCTCCTCAACAATACCGTGATCTAATCAAGCCGCTTTGTAATTCCCGATAATATTCTTCTACAGAATTTTTTCTTTGTCTTAAGCGCTGCAATTTTTGAAGTAATTCACGCTTGATAATATGGTGGAACCCAACGAGTACGTGATAGCAGTTTTCAAAGCAGCCCAAGTAGCTGGAACAGGATATAATCTACAATGTTTGACCACCAAACACATGCAAAGCTAGTGAAAGCACAACAAGCAAGTGGAACACGCCTCTCCTCGTGATATTGTAAACATGTAAATCGTTGTTCATTCTAACTCCCAAGTAAGATATATATCGTGAACATATCTACCTCAAATGGTGGAATATTCAATCTCAGTTTAGGAGATGGTCATGATCTCGCACCGAGGGGAGCCCTAACATTGCCATTATTTGCATGTGGACGTTCGGTGGTTGTGGTGCTGGTGGTCGCACGAGTTCTATGTTGATCAACCTCATCCTCGTAATCTCCCACATAATCATCCTCCTCTGTACCAGCAGCAGCAGTAGCAGAGCCAAAGAAGCACCAACAAAGAAGTGCACGCACCAGAATTTTGTCCTCGCTCAATAGGAACACGCTGAGCCTGGCCCATACCGATTCGGATAAAGCGAATTGTTGTCGCAGTAAGAGGTGCTATAGGTGCAGCCAAGCAGTGGTTGTGGAAAACGCTACGAGCAATTCATCAAACTTGCTATCAAGCTTTGTTTCAAACGCTCTCTCAATGCCATCTATCTTCTCCATGGGCTCACAAATCTGCTTAGCACATCTTGCACCTCGCCCAATCATCATTTTGTCAAACTTATCATGTAGCCGCTTGTTCTGCCAAAGTTCTCCTAATCTGGCCTCATCGGCTTGTGATCCTACCATGGTTAGCAAAAGAATAGAAACACACAAGAATATGATCCTACAAACTACTAAGAAGTGGTGGTGGTGTATACAAACCCGCTACAAATCTCAAATTCTTACTAGCCTTACCCACAGAAAGAGGGTGATCGCAACCGCTAGAGAGCCAAAACTTCAAAGCCGATATAGCGATTATTGTGGAGAATCAAACGCATCGATTAGATGTATGTGGAGCCGGGAAGGCTTATAATATGGTAGCAAAAAGGTCAGCAATAATCAATTCAGAGATGCAAAGTTGAATAAACGCCAACGACGGTAGACGGTGGCGGGTCCTAGGCTAGACTGCATAGAGACGCGAGCCTAGAACACTAACAAAATCACGGTAAGGCAGACGTAAACAAGGGAGGAGCACACACGTGATTTTTTTTTTTTTCTTTGTTTTTCCTTTTTTTTGCACTTTTTTTGTTCTCCTTTTGTTCGCAACAAATTTTTTTCCTCCGAAAAGTCAATAAATGGTCTAAAACTGCTTAGCCGAATTTTCCATTTTTTTTGAAATCGAACTATTTTTCTTCCGCTGATGGCTTGAAGTTGGGGAGTCCTTCTGCTGTCACGACTGGAGTATCGCGATCTTGAAATCGAGAACAATGCAACAACACATCGACTCGGACTAGGACTGGTGGCGCAGATGAACTGTGGAACTCGGACTGGTGGTGGAGATGAGTCTGTCGGAACCTGACTGTGGCGAGATGAATCGTGGAACTCGATCGTGGCGGATATATTTTGAGTGGACCTTGATGGTGCGGATGGCATGCGGATATGGTATGATATGGATTCGCGATCAAGGATGAATATGTGGTGAGTATTATTATGGCATGGCGCGACGGACAACCTCAGCGGAATGTAACTCAAACTCTAAAAGACTAGACGCTAAGACCAAAGAACTTGACACGACGATGCAACCGCAAATTCAACAAAGCAAATACGAAAAGATTATGCAAAGGCTCCAGATTGGTCTGTACGGGATGAACTAACCCTAATTTTTTTTGGCTTTTCGTGGACTATAGGTATGAAGAACATGCATACTAGATCTAAAGCACGTAACTCGTGAAAATCTCACCGAGCAACCCGAAACTGATACCACTTGATAGAGGCAAAGGTGTCCCGCCTTTCGATGAGATGGTGGATTTCGCTTTTGATGGAAGTCGCACTTTTGACGATCCGACCACTTAACGCAGCGAGGACGTCACATCTTAGCAATCGCTAAACCAACTCCGTAGAGGTTATTGATTACGCCGATAATGCATTCCATCAACTCTGACGACTGAGGGTCTGTTTCTCGCGTAGCAAACGAAGAACAAGCAAGAAACTGAGATTGCAATCTGATATTGCTAATAATATAAGATGAAAGCTTTATTGATCAAAGGTGGGGGGGTTGATGAGCATCCTTCCATCATCCCCATGGACTCTACATCAACACCTACAACACCACAAGGACCGATGACTCGAAAGCGCATGCAAGAGCTCTTGAGACCGAGGTGACATCACCTTCCTCACAACTATCCTTCGATTCATATGAGACATGGTTACTACCTCAAACGGAAACTCTATGCATACTGTGCACCAAGGAGTCAACCATGAAGAAGCTGGAAAGCAAGGAGAATCGAAGCGAAGACATGCATGAAGACGGAGAGGAGAAAGCCATAAGGTGTTCAGGAGGCTTCTGACGATCCGGACAGAGGTCCCTGGACGATCCGGACAGAGTTCGATGATCCGGACCCCGGTCCGGACGATCCGCTAACTCCACCAAGGCAACAGAATTCTCCTCATACCGAAGCCGGATCATCCGGACTCAAAGCCCGATCATCCGACACTCCGCCGGACATCCGGACTTCAAATGACATCCGCCTGCCGCCGCCACTCAGCCTAACCCTCCAGCTATCCGCCGACTCCACCCCTGATTATCCGACTGAAACCGATCATCCGGATTCGTCCCACACCGCCACTCGAGCGCCAGGCATCTCCATGACCCATGTACCCTTCGCCTGTGACTCTATATAGGACCCTCTCCTCATTTTGAGACTTAGCATTAGATTAGCTCATATTTGTGTGTGAGAGCCTTTGCTCATCCACCGGTATTTCTCCACGGAGATCAGACCTCCGCTTCAGGAGAAGATCCATCGGATTCAAGACCCTTACGGAAGATCCCCTCGGATTCAAGACCCCTCCGGGAGAAGAACGGCTACCTTTGTATCTTTCCTTTGTTGATTTTGGACCATGTATCACTCGTGCTTCAATGATCTAGACCTTGTGTGATTGATCCTTGTTGGTTGAGTGTTCTCCCTCGCTTTCCCCCTTTGTTTCTCCTCGCTTCCGCTGCTTCTTCGTGTTCCTCCATAGATCCCTCCAAACGTGAAAGATCGACGAATTAGGGTTCCACCCTACATCATATGGTATCATGAGCCACGTTGATCACGCTTTTGGAGCTCCTACCGTGATTTCTAGCTTGATTTTGTTGTTTTCGCCCTAAAACCCTAAAATCCCCACAAAATACCCCCCAAATTTTTTGTGATTTGTTAGTTTTGATGATGTCTTGTTGTTGATCCGTGATTCGTGTGTAACTCGCGATCTTGTGTTTCACCTTCTCCCCCGAAATCCACCCAAAATCCCGAAATCATCAAATTCCACCCCATTTTCGTTCTTCCCGAGCCTTCTCCTGCAGAGCTGACTCCGTCTCGATCATCCGACCAAGTCCTGATCATCCTGACTGGACGATCATCCGCCTCGCCCAGATCATCCGCTTCTCCGTTAAAGCGCAGATTCTGCGTCCCCATCCTACACCACCACCACCCCACACATACATACATCCTCACCACCACATCCACCACCAGTTCCACTCGCCAAACCACAAGACACAACCTCCATTATTACCATTCAATTTGAGTTCGACAATTTGAGTGAGATTTCGTGTCCTTTTGTGTTTCGCTATCTAGGCGCTGTGACATCAACAACAAACGCCATTTTGGTCGATCGCTCATCTTCGCCAAGGACGGTAACATCGATTCACATCTTTGTCATACCTTGCAATTGCATTGATAACCATCATATACCATCTTTATGCTGTTTACCCACCGAGACTAGCCATTGAGTATTGCCGCAACGTGACTTGTACACATTAGTTGCATACACCATATCATACATACAATCGAGGTGCATATCTTGAAATCAACTTGTGTGTCACAAAGTTGTCATGCATACACAATTGCTATCTTAGTTCGTCAAGTTTGCATAAGAAAAGAGCTCAAAAGAGAAAGAGCCACTCAAGCTTTTAAGCAAAGAGGAAAGATAAGCAAAGAGCTTATAGGCAACAAGCATAGCATCATACAACATTAAGATTGTCACATAAGATCATCTTGGATCATTGCATCGATATACCATACATATAGCATAATTGGGATAGAGATCGCTGTATTTTTGCCTAGTAGGTTGTGCACAAGTCTGTGATCCGCCTTATTGTGCAATCGTGTAGTGTCTCTAGTATTGTGCAACAAGAGCATTTTTGTGGATTCCACATTTTGGCTCACTTTTGGTTTGCACAATCCCATTTATCTATTTATGCAGGTGTTTCGTAGTACCACTACTTGCTTGGTCTACTTGTTGCATATGCTAATTTGCTAATCTTCTTCAACATTTTTGAGTCAAGCTAAGCGATTGCAATCAATTTTGTGCCACCATCCTAACCAAGCTCCACCAAAAGCTTTTACTTGTGTAGGTGTGAGAATCGACAAGGATCGGTACCAATAGTGCTATTTCATTGTCCGCATTTGAGTGAACTTGATTCATCTTCAACTTCGTCAAAGGTACATTGGTATTCATACTTCCCTTCTACCACTCACAATTTGCTTGAAATGATGGATAGCCAAGTTCTACAAATCCACTCTTCATCGAAAGCAAGACGATTTACATGTCATCATACGTCACCAAGAGCCACCTCCTTTGCCAAGAACGAGCTCCATCAAGAGCAACAAGCATTGAGCTAACGATCGACAACCTCTCCACCGACTTTGCGATGCTCCGAGAAACGCGACACGAGATTACTTCGACAACAAACTCGACAAGACAAGAAAGAGAATGATGCAAGAATGGACGAGATCCGCGCCTTTGTTGGTGAACCCGCGCATTTCTACCTCTTCACACTCAAGACGGAGCCACTAAGTCGCCATCTCGACGACTTTTCTCCGACACAAGTACACCGTCGTCGAACATTCTTCGCCGAGTCACAAGGCCAAGACCGCTATGCATCTCGCAACCCGCTGACACGACAAGAATCTCCAAGAGCAAGTTGATGAAGAAGTTCTCGCCCTCAATCGAGCCAAATGGCGCTTTGCTCAAGCTCAAGAACGACAACGCTTTCGCTACCAACAAGAACAAGAACGAAAGCGCTTACACTAAGAGCAACAAGACGCCAAGCTCAACGCCTTCAACAACAACAACACGAAGCACAAGTTTGAGGCGGAACGCGCCTTCAAGCATCAAGTCGAGCTCGCCAACCGCAATCGCGAAGGCGCAATCAAGAGGAAGCACTTCGAGAAGAAATACAAGAGAGGAACTACCATCAACGCGCAACGCCGCTTCCAACAAGCTCCTCCACAAGATCCTCAAGCTCAACCTCACCTCAAGGTCAACAAGAGCAAGTTGATCATGGACTTCTCTCGCCAAGAGCGAGGATGATTACCTCCACGCCAAGAACGCCATCATCAACATCGACCTCAACACAATGATGAACAACGCTATGGCAAGCTCAAGTTCACAATGCCCAAGTTCAATGGAACCAATGATCCCAAGAATACCTCTCATGGGCATTGAAGGTCGACAAAATCTTCGCTTGCACAACTATGAGGAAGAGAAGAAGATCGCTATGGCATCACTTGAGTTCCAAGACTATGTGCTCATATGGTGGGAACAAGTCCTTGAGCACGACAAGCAAGAGGTGAACTCCAATCACCACTTGGGCTCAAATGAAGGATGTCATGCGAGCACGCTTTGTGCCCACCTACTACAACCGTGATCTTCAAGAAGCTACAACCTCAAGCAAGGAACAAAGAGGTTGAAGAATACTACAAAGAAATGGAGATTGCCATGATTCGAGCCAATGTCAAGGAAGATGATGAGCAAACAATGGCACGATTCTTGAATGGACTCAACCATCCCATCAAGAAGATCACCGACTTCCAACCTTACTCCAACCTCATTGAGCTCGTGCATCAAGCTACAAAGGCGGAACGACAAGTGCAAGATGACTTCAAGTACGCCAAGTACTCATCCAAGACATACGGCCTCCAACAACCAAGCTTCAACACCTACTCCAACTTCGACATCAACCAAGCCTTCTCCAGCAACGCATTTACAAGTCAAGTTACAAGAAAACTTCTACAAGTTCAAGTCGCCCTCCTCCTACTACAAGCAACTCAAAGCCAAGGTTTCATCATCTACTCCAAACGATGAGACCACAAGACAAGCTCCTTCAAGTGTTTTATTTGCGCGCCGAGGCCACAAGTCATATGAATGCACCAACAAGCGGACCATGATACTCAACGACGATGGCACCTACGACTCAATGAGTGAAGATGAAATGGACGCTTATTGAGCAAGTGGCCATGCAACCGGCGATCAACGAGGATGAAGATGATCAAGTCTTTTGTGATGAAGATACAAGCCCCGCTTTGTTGTTCCAAAGTCTTGACACTTCAACATCACCAAGAAGAAGACCAACGATGCCACATCTTCCACACAAAGGCCGCATCAATGGAGATCCGCCAAGGTCATCATCGATGGAGGTAGTTGCCACAACTTGGCAAGCGAAGAACTATGCTCCAAGCTCCAATTGGTCAAAAAGAAGCATCCGCAACCATAAAAGGTTCAATGGCTAAGGACTCCAAGACTATACGAAGTTGAGCATACGGTCCAAGTATCCTTCAAAATCGGTGCATATGAAGACACTTTGGAGTGTGATGTGGTCCCAATGACCGCTTGCCACCTCCTCCTTGGTCGGCCATGGCAATTCTGACTGCAGGTGTCTACCACAATGGGCGACAAACCACTATAGCTTCAAGATGAAAGGCAAAGAATATGTTTTACGACCCATGTCTCCTAGTCAAGTGATAGCCGACAAACAAGCCACCAACCAAAGAGAGAAGAGGAGAAAGTGAGCCACCAAAAGTGAGTGAGAGCCACAAGCCAAATTTGAGCGCTTCGCTTAGAGAGAAAAACCTCATACTATTCGCCACCAAACATGAGATGAGAGAAGTGTGTGAGAACCCATCAGTGTGATGCACTTTGTCCTCGTGTGCAAGGATGGAGAACCACAAACTAACACCACTCATGAGCTACCTTGGTGTTTCAATCTCTTTGCAGAATTTCAAGATGTTTTCCCCGATGAGCTACCTCCGGTCTCACCTCCTTCGAGGCATTGAGCATCGAATCGACCTCATCCCCGGAGCGCCACTTCCAAACAAAGCTCCCTACCGTGTCAATCCCGAAGAAACCAAGGAGATTCAACGGCAAGTACAACAACTAATCGACAACGGCCATGTACGTGAAAGCTTAAGCCCTTGTGCCGCGCTCTGCTATACTTGTGCCTAAGCCCGATGGAAGTTTCCGCCAGGTTCGATTGTAGACCCATAAATGCTATCACCGTATGCTTATAGGCATCCCATTCCTCGCTTAGATGATATGCTTGATGAACTTAGTGGAGCCAACTTTTCTCAAAAATTGATCTTAAAAGTGGCTATTATCAAACCGCATTCATGAGGGTGATGAATGGAAACCGCTTTCAAAACAAAATTTGGCTTATATGAATGGTTGGTTATGCCTATGGGTTTGTCGAAGCTCCTGAACTTTTGTGCGCCTTATGCATCATGTACTTCTACCCATACATTGGAATATTTGTTGTGGTTTACTTGATGACATTCTTGTGTTTAGCAAAACCATGAAAGAGCATCTTGATCACGTTGCTTGTTTTGCAAACACTTCAAAGGAAAGTCTTTATGCCAACTTGAAGAAATGCACTTTGGAGTTGACAAAGTGGTTTTCTTTGGGTTTCGTTGTCTCCTCCAAGGGTGTCCATGTTGATGAAACTAAGATCAAAGCAATTAAAACTTGGCCCCAACCCACCAATTTGCAACAAGTGCTAAGTTTCTTGGTCTTGTAGGTTTTATCGCCGCTTAGAAAAACTTTAGCACTATTGCAGCCCCTTTGCATGCTTTGAGTAAGAAGAATACTCTTTTGTTTGGGGACCTTGCAATCAAACGCTTTTGATGAGCTCAAGTCTTTGCTTACTCATGCTCCAATTCTTGCTTTGCCCAATTTTGACAAAACTTTGAGTTCCATTGTGATGCAAGTGGTACCGAATTGGCGGAGTTTTAATGCAAGAAAACGAGTCATTGCTTATTTTAGTGAAAACTCTCCGTGCTCAACTTAACTATCCTGTATGACAAAGAATTGTATGCTTTAGTGCGTGTGCTAAATGTTTGGGAACATTATCTTAGACCTCATGAGTTTGTCATCCATACCGATCATGAAACGCTTAAGTACTTAAAAGGTCAAACTAAATTGAACAACTCGCCATGCCAAATGGAGTGAATTTATTGAATCTTTCCATATGTGATAAAGTACATTAAGGGCAAGGAAAATGTAGTTGCCGATGCACTTTCACGATATGCACGCTTGTCACCCAACTTGAGTTGAATGTTATTGGCTTTGAGCACATCAAAGATTTATATGCTAGTGATCCATCTTTTGCACCTCATTATGCTAAATGTTCGACGATACATCTTGGGAACAATATTACCTCAAGGATGGTTATCTTATGAGAGCTAACAAACTTTGCATACCCGAGTCTTCTTCGCTTGTTACTTTTGCAAGAGGCTCATGGAGGTGGACTCATGGGACATTTTGGACGCGACAAGACCTTCGCCACGCCTCCAAGAACTACTTTTGGCCCAAGATGTTTCGAGACGTTTTCACGCTTCACCACCCGATGCTCTACATGCCGCAAAGCTAAGTCAAAAGCTCAATCTCATGGTCTTTACATGCCTCTTCCAATTCCATATCAACCTTGGGAAGACATTAGCATGGACTTTGTACTTGGTTTGCCTAGAACTCAAAATGGAAAGGATTCCGTGTTTGTGGTTGTAGATCGATTTTCTAAGATGGCACACTTATTCCTTGCAACAAGGTAGACGATGCTTCATATTGCAAATCTCTTTGTAGGGAAATCTTGCGCCTTCATGGAGTACCAAAGTCAATCGCTCCCACCGCGACACAAGTTCTTGAGTTACTTTTTGAAGACTCTTTGCGCCAAGCTCAGCATCAAGCTCTTGTTCTCATCCGCATACCATCCTCAAACCGACGGCCAAACGGAGGTGACGAACCGACGCTCTCCACTCTACTTCGTGGTTGATCAAGAAGAACATCAAGGAGTGGGAGACATGTTTACCCATCGCCGAAAGTACGCCTACAACCGCAAGAAGACATTCAACGACCGCAAGTCCCCTTCGAGGTCGCTTCACGGCTTCAACCCATTGTTCCCATTGACATCCTACCTCTACCTCTACAAGAGCGCACCAACCTCGACGCAAGTGCCCGTGCAAGCTACATCAAGAAGATGCATGAAGATACAAGAAACACCATCGAGCGCCAAGTACAACGACTAGCCCAAGCTCAACATCAACAAGCAACCCATGATCTTCAACATAGGCGATCTAGTGTGGCTACACCTTCGCAAGGAACGCTTCCCAATGAACGCAAGTCCAAACTTCTACCTCGAGCCGATGGACCTTCAAGGTGTTAGCACGCCACAACAACAACGCCTACAAGCTCGACCTACCGCTTACAAGTACAACGTGAGCGACACCTTCAACGCCAAAGACCTCGCCTTTCCATGGTGATGAAGAACTAGATCCGAGGTCGGATCCTTTCAAGGGAGGGATATGATGCGAGCATCCTTCCATCATCCCCATGGACTCTACATCAACACCTACAACACCACAAGGACCGATGACTCGAGCACGCAAGAGCTCTTGAGACCGAGGTGACATCACCTCCTCACAACTATCCTTCGATTCACATGAGACATGGTTACTACCTCAAACGGAAACTCTATGCATACTCGTGCACCAAGGAGTCGCACCATGAAGAAGCTGGGAAGCAAGGAGAATCGAAGGCAGAAGACATGCGGAAGACAGAGAGGAGAAAGCCACAAGTCACAGGGAGGCCGGACGATCCGGACAGAGGTCCGGACGATCCGGGACAGAGTTCGGATGATCCGAACCCGGTCCGGACGATCCAAGCAACTCCAATCAAGGCAAGAACCTCATAGCTAAGCCGGATCATCCGGACTCAGTTCGGATCAT
The DNA here is from genome assembly GCA_021437245.1 of Aegilops speltoides. Taxonomy (NCBI): domain Eukaryota; kingdom Viridiplantae; phylum Streptophyta; class Magnoliopsida; order Poales; family Poaceae; genus Aegilops; species Aegilops speltoides. Next base: position 10,693 of record JAHHZJ010007700.1, on the reverse strand, counting down.
CCGGACTCCCGCCGACGTCCGGACCCCTCAGCCGACATCCGCCCGCCGCCGCTCACCGAACCTCCGGCCATCCGGACTCCACCCGGATCATCCGACCGTCCGGATCATTCGGACCTCGTCCCGATCATCCACGCCAGCTGCCTGCTGCTGTTGGCCTGAGCCCATGTACCCCTTCGCCCTGCATCTCTATATATAGGACCCCCTCCTCATTTTGAGACTTAGCATTGGATTAGCTCATATTTGTGTGTGAGAGCTTTGCTCATCCACTGCATTTCTCCACGGAGATCGTGACCTCCGCTTCAGAGAAGATCCATCGGATTCAAGACCCCTATACGGAAGATCCCTCGTGGATTCAAGACCTCCAGGAGAAGAACGGCTACCTTTGTATCTTTCCTTTGTTGATTTTGGACCATGTATCACCTGTGCTTCAATGATCTAGAACTTGTGTGATTGATCCTTGTTGGTTGAGTGTTCCTCTCGCTTTCCCTTGTTTCTCTCGTTCGCTTCCGCTCTTCGTGTTCCTCCTCGAGATCCCCTCCAAACGTGAAAGATCGATTTAATTAGGGTTCCATTCCCCACATCAGGTTGTGTGACTTTGTCTGGTCGCTGAACACAAACGGCGCACGCCGGTTGCAGTTTATGGCTAACTTTTTAATCTACACAAACCCAAAGTCTAAACGGAAGCCCTAAGGGCTGATATATGGAGGAAGAGGGGTGAATTTCGTGGCCCTTGGTGGAGGGGTCCAAACTAACTTTATCTCTTGTTTCCAAATACATACGGACTCTCTAAAATAGCCTATACTTATGTATTTCGAAAATACATGGGCTCCTGGCCTAATAATAAGGTGACGTGAAGACCTAGAATAGCCTCCTCGGACTAAATTTATGAAGTGGCATCTTGTATATTTCATTCCAAGGCTTCATGCACTCATTATGGTGGCTTCAAAGTCCCGAATCATCACTTGTAACTCCGCTTCATTCCCCTCTTGCAAGATGCCATCATCTCCATGCTTGTTCTTGCTCCAATGTTCATCCTTCTCCAAGCTAGGCCCTTCATTTGTAAGCAAAACAAATGTATCCAATTTAGGCAAGATCATATTCTCATGAACATTAGAATCATTACCAAGAAACCAAAGTACTGTAATTTAGGGCTGATGGATGCGATGGTTTCAGTAATTGGTCCAAGATGTATAGCAATATGGTTGGGTGTAACAATGGTATTGATGTCCTCATCATCCATAGAAGAGGTTGGTATCAAAAAAGAGTCCGAAACCACTCCTCCGCTTTTGGCCTAAAATTTTCTTAAAAACGCACGGGACAAAAAAATTTCTCGTTATCCTATTTTAGGTGTTTCTAAGCGCATTTGAGCTGGCCAATAAAAGAGAGTTTTTTGACCGTTGCTTCAGCTTTTTAGGTCCGGCAATAAAAAAAAAAAATTTGGTCTAAAAATTTCGTGCCCATCCCGCTGGCTTGACTTGGGAAGAGCTGAGACACTCACCATTATAGTGATTTTTCGCAAAAAAAAGAGCAGCCAAGAAAAAAAAAGCAATAAGAAAAAGAAAAAAAAAAAAGAGGAGCCGTAAAAAATCCAGAGTGTGCTTTTTCCTTGTTTACGCAGTAGCCGTGATTTTGTTAGTGTTCTAGGCTGCTGCCCCAGCACGTACTAGCCTAGACTGTAGACAAGACCGTCAGTTGAGCTGCTTATTCAACTTTTGCATCTCTCCGAATTGATTATTACTGACCTTTTTTGCAACCATATTATAAACCCTCCCAGCTCCACATACATCTACGTCATGCGCTTGATTCTCCCCGGTAATCGCTATATCCAAGCTTTGAGAGTTTTGACTCACAACGGTTATTTATCATCACCGGCTGCTGGGTAAGAACCGTAAGAATTTGAGATTTGTTGATGGATTAGTGACCGTCTCACCATTAATTTAACACCACCACTTCCTAGTAGTCTCAGGAGGATCATATTCTTGTGTGTTTCTTTATTGTTGCTAACCAAGCAGGATCATCAAGTCGATGAGACTGATTGGGAGAACTCGACTAACAAACAGTCATATGATAAGTTTCAAGCAAATGATGATTGGACAGTGTGCAAGATGTGCTAAACAGATTTTGACGAGGCCATGGAGAAGATAGATGGCATTGAGAAGACGCTGAAACAAAGCTTGATAGTAAAGTTTGATGAATTGCTCAAGGCTTTTCCACAACCACACTACCACGGCTGCACCTAGCGTGACTCTTAACGCGACAACTACGCCTCTTCGAATCAAGTATGGATTAGCCCAGCAGGTTCCTCATATGCGAGCCAGATTAAATTCTGGCAGTCACGGTTATTACAGGTTGGTGCTTCTTTGCATCGCCATCGCTGCTGGGCCGGTACCGACGAGGATGATTATGTGGAGATTACGAGGATGAGGTTGATCAACATCATAACTACATGCAACCACCAGCACCACAACCACCAGTGTCAGCCCACATGCAAATAATGGCAATGTTAGCTCTCCTCATGCACAGAGATCATGACCATGTCCCAACTGAAACTGAATATTCCACCATTCTGGTGAGACCTCTTGCAGCCCAGGAGGATCTGAATCATTCCATCAGGCTCCAGGAGGTCCAATCCCATCTCTTGTCGAGATTCTGCCCATAGAGCAATAGCCTTCGATTTAGCAGATTTGTATATTTCTTGCCCATTTGAGCTTCGTGTTTTCATCCGCTCATGCACTCATTATGGTGGCTCAAAGTCCTGAAATCATCACTTGTAACTCCATTCTTGTCCCCCTTAAGATGCCATCATCTCCATGCTTGTTCTTGCTCCAATGTTCATCCTCTCCAAGCTTGGCCCTTTCATTTGTAAGTGAAAACAAATGTATCCTCGAGTGAGGACATCAATACCATTGTTACATCTACAGCCCCTACGCTAATATACATCGGGACTAATTACTAAAGCTCGCATGACGCCAATTAAATTACACTGTACTTTCGCTTTTGGTAATGATTTTAATGTTCATGAGAATATGATGTTTAAATTGATACATTTGTTTTGCTTACAAAAGAAGGGCCTAGCTTGGAGAAGGATGAACATTGGAGCAAGAACAAGCATGGAGTTGATGATGCGTGCTAAGGGGATCAAGGAACGGAGTTATAAGTGATGATTTCTGTGGACTTGAAGCCACCATAATGAGTGTATGAAGCCTTGGACGAAATATACAAGATGCCACTTCATAATATTCGGCCCATAGGCTATTCTAGGTGCCATTACCTTATTTATTGGGCCAGTGCCATGTAATTTTGAAATACTTAAGTATAGGCTATTTTAGAGTCCGTAGGTGGGGGAAACAAGAGATAGGGTTGGTTTCGACCCCACCCTCAAGGCACGAAATTCCTCCCTTCCCCCATATATACAGCCCTTAGGCAAACTTAGACTCTTGGGTTTTGTTTAGATTAAAAGTTCGCAGTAGCTGCAACTTCGCAGCACTTCGCTTTGTGTTCAATTCGACCGTATTTGTAAAGGCGCCACAGTAACCCCACCTTGATCAATAAAGCTTTCATCTTAAATTGCAATATCCAGATTGCAATCTCAGTTTCTGCTTGTCTTCGCTTGTTCACTGAGAAATAGACCCTCGGTCGTTGATCGTGTTCAAGTGGTCAATAACCTCTCCTGAGTTGGTTTAGCGATTACATAGGCGCTGGACGCCCTCGTGATCGTCAGTAGTCGGATCGTCAAAGTCGATTTCCACCAAAGCGAAATCCACCATCTCATCGGAATCGGGACACCTTTGCCTCTATCAAGTGGTATGTAGTTCCTGTGCTCGCTCGTGAGATTTTACAGCTTTGAGTTTAGATCGAGTCCGTTCTTCATACCTATAGTCCACCAAAAGCCACAAAAAAATTAGGTTAGTTCATCCCATCCAACCAATCTCGAGCCTTTGCATAATCTTTTTCAGATTTGCTTTGTTGAATTATGCGTTGCATCGTCGGTCAAGTTGCTGGTCTTAGCGCCTAGTCTTTTAGAGTTTCGAAGCCGCCTACACAAGGTCACGTAGCCGCCGCTGCCATATACCACCACCACATATTCACCGCCAATCCAATCCATATACGCCACTCACATGTATCCGCCATCATCACCTATCCGAGTCCACTCGCAAATATATATCCGCCACCAAATCGAAGTTCCACCCGATCATCTCCGCCACCAGCTTAGGTTCCACCAGATTCATCTCCGCTACCAAATTTAGTTCCACCAGATTCATCTCCACCACCAGTCCTAGTCCGAGTCCGAGTTGTTGCTATTGTTCTCGATTTCAGATCACGTGATACTCCACGAAATGTGATAAGCAGGACTCCCCAACTCGAAGCCATCCGTGAAGAAAAATAGTTCAGCCTAAAAAAACTAAGTCCGGAAAATTTGCTAGGCAGTTTTAGACCATTTGTAGACTTTTTCCGAAAAAAAATTGTATGGAGCAAAAAAGAGAAAAAAAAGGAAAAAAAGTGCAAAAAAAAGGAAAAAAAAAGAGAAAAAATCAGAGTGTGCTCCTCCCTTGTTTACGTGTCGCTACCGCGGATTTTGTTGGTGTTCTAGGCTCACAAGGCCTCTAGCATGGTTCAGCCTAGGACCAAAGACAAGCACCAGCTGCTGAAATGCTTATTCAACTTTGCATCTCCGAATTGATTATTATTAACCTTTGTTACTACCATATTATAAGCCTTCCCAGCTCCACATACATCTACGTATGCTTGATTCTCCCCGTAATCGCTTCTATCCAAGCTTTGAGAGTTTTGACTACAAGCAGTTGCTTATCACCACCTGCCGCTGGGTAAGAACTGGTAAGAATTTGAGATTTGCTCGACGGATTTGTGACTGTCCACCACACCACCACCACCACTTCCTAGTAGTCTCAGAGGATCATATTCTTGTGTGTTTCTTTTTGCTAACAATGGCAGGATCACAAGCCGATGAGACTCGATTGGGAGAACTGATTTAACAAACAGCTAGCATGATAAGTTTCAGCAAATGATGATTGGACAGGTGCAAGATGTGCTAAACAGATTTGACTAGAGGCATGGAGAAGATAGATGGCATTGAGAAGGCGTTGAAACAAAGCTTGATAGCAAGTTTGATGAATTGTTGCTGCTTTCCACAACCACCGCCGGCTGCAACCATCGCACTTCCTGATCGCACAACAACTTACGCCCTTCCGAATCAAGATGGACGAGCCTCACTGTTCCTATTGAGCCAGACAAAATTTCAGTGCCGCCACATTGCAGCAGGAGCTTCGTGGGTTCCCCTGCCATCGCCGCCATTGGTACCGAGGAGGATGATGAGTATGTGGGCGATTATGAGGATTGAGGTTGTTCACATCGAATTCACGCGGCAACCACTCAGGTCGTCCCACATGCAAATAATGGCAATGTTAGGCTCCCCTCAGTGTACGAGATCATGACCATCTCCCTAAACTGAAATTGAATATTCCACCATTTGAGGGTAGATATGTCCTCGATATATATCTTACTTGGGAATTAGAAACCCAACAACGATTTACATGTTTACAATATCCCGAGGAGAGACGTGTTCCTTCGCCTATTTGTGCTTTCACTAGCTTTGCATGTGTTTGGTGGTCTGAACATTGTAGATTATATCCTGCTCCAGCCTACTTGGGTTGCTTTGAAAACTGCTATATGCACTCGTTGGTTCCACCATATTATCAACGTGAATTACTCAAAAATTGCAGCGCTTTAAGACAAGGAAAAATTCTGAGAAGAATATTATCGTGAATTACAAACCTGCTTGATTAGATGTGGTATTGTTGAGGAGAATGAAGCTATGCTTGCACGTTTTCCGGGTGGATTAAATAGAGAGATTCAGACCATTCTAGATTATAAGGATTATAATAATATCACCGCTTATTCCATCTTGCTTGTAAAGCTGAACGTGAAGTGCAGGATCGATGTGCAGTGCATGCCAGCACTAACTTTTCTCGTGTGCGACCTTCATCATGGACACCACGCGGCATCATCTACTTCCACTGCACCATCACCTCCTTCAAAAGCACTCTCCAACCGTGATACAAGAAAAGTGCACAACCACCACTATCTGCCGCTAGCAGAGCTGCCGGCCTACACAGAGTTTCTTCTTCCATGGCGCCAACAGGCACACAAGTGATATTATTTGTCGTCTTGTAAGGGAAGAGGACATTTTGCGAGAGAATGCAAATCTCAGCGTGTGATGGTTGCTACCGAGGATGGTGGGTATGAGTCCGCTAGTGACTATGATGAGGAGACTTTGGCTCTTATTACACATGAGGAACACGGTGGAGATGATTCGATCATGAGACACAATACATGGCTATCAAGATGCCGACAGTATGAATGTTTAGTTGCTCAACGTGTTTTGCAAAGTGCACAGTTCTCGAGCAAAATCAGAGGCATAATTTGTTCCATACTAAAGGAGTTGTGAAGGAACGCTCTCTGCTGGCCATCATAGATGGAGGGAGCTGCAACAACTTAGCTAGTATGGAGATGGTGGAGAAGCTATCTCTCACCACAAGACCACATCCACATCCTTACTACATCCAATGGTTCAACAACAGCAGCAAGGTTAAGGTAACACGACTGCGCTCGTGTGCATTTTAGTATCTCTACATATGCTGATTATGTTGATTGTGATGTGGTACCTATGCAAGCATGTTCCTTATTACATGGCTCCACTATGGCAATTTGATAAAATTGTACACCATGGTAGAAACAATCAAGATACTCTTGTTCATAAGGATAAAAATATTACTTTGCTTCCTATGACCTCCTGAGTCCATTTTGAAAGATGATATTAATAGAGCTAATAAAGCAAAACAAGAGAAAATAAGAGTGAAAATCAGATTGTGGCAAAAGAATTTGAGCAATATATGAAGCCTAATAAGAAACCATCTAGTGTTGCTTCTGAAATTAAATTGAAAAGTGCATGTTTACTTGCTACTAAATCTGATATTGATGGGCTAGATTTTAGCAAATCTGTTTGCTATGCTTTTGTGTGCAAAGAGGCATTATTTTCATTCGAGGACGCGTTTTCCTTCTGCCGCCCTCATCGTCACTAACATTTTGCAGGAGTTCACGACGCTCTTTCCACAAGACGTACACCGGGATTACTGCATTTATCGAGGGATTGAGCATCAGATTGACTTAATTCCCCGGTGTTTCACTACCAAACCGTACGCCATACCGTACTCAATCCCGAGGAGACGATGGAGATTATGCGCAAGCAAGGTGAGCTTCTACAAAGGTTATATGCGTGAATCCCTTAGTCCTTGTGTCTGTTCCTATTATTCTAGTGCCGGTAAAGGATGGTACATCGCATATGTGTGTTGATTGTAGAGGCATTAATAATATTTATTCGTTATCGTCATCCTATTCCTAGGCTAGATGATATGTTTGATGAATTGATGGCTCTACAATATTCTCCAAAGTTGATTTATGTGAGTGGATACCATCAAATTCATGAAATTGGGGGGATGAATGGAAAACAGCATTTAAAACTAAGTTTGGATTATATGAGTGGTTAGTCATGCCTTTGGGTTAACTAATGCACCTAGTACTTTCATGAGATTAATGAACGGTTTTACGGTTTTCATTGGACGATTTGTAGAAGCTATTTTGATGACATATTGATTTATAGCAAGATCTTTGGAGGAACATTTGGAACATTTACGCTGTTGTTTTATTGCTCTCACGTGATGCACGTTTGTTTGGTAACCTTGGGAAGTGTACCTTTGCACCGAATTTAGTAGTCTTTTTCTTGGCTATGTTGTTACTCCATAGGAAATGAAGTTGATAAAGCCAAGATTGAAGCTATTGAGAGTTACGCGGCCTGAAAAAAGTCACAAGTGAGGAGTTTTGGGATCGCTGGATTCTAGAGGCGTTGTGAGAGATTTCAGCACCATTGCTGCACCTCTCAATGAGCTTACAAAGAAGGATGTGCCTTTTGTTTGGGGTACCGCACGTAGAAGAAGCCTTCACGGTATTGAAAGATAAGTTGACACATGCCTTTACTCCAACTTCCTGATTTTAATAAGACTTTTGAGCTTGAAATGTGATGCTAGTGGAATTGGATTAGGAGGTGTGTTATTACAAGATGGCAAACCTGTTGCATACTTTTCTGAAAAATTGAGTGGGCCTAGTCTGAATTACTCTACTTATGATAAAGAATTATATGCTCTTGTTCGGACTTTAGAAACATGGCAAATATTATTTATGGCCCAAAGAATTTGTTATACATTCGATCATGAATCTTTGAAACATATTAAAAGTCAAGCTAAACTGAATCGTAGACATGCTAAATGGGTTGAATTCATTGAGACTTTCCTTATGTCATTAAACACAAGAAGGGTAAAGAAATGTTAATGTTGATGTATTGTCTCGTTGCTATACTATGCTTTCACAACTTGACTTCAAACTATTTGGTTTGGAGACCATCAAAGATCAATATGTGCATGATGTTGATTTTAAAGATGTATTGCAGAATTGTAAAGAAGGAAGAACATGGAACAAGTTTGTCGTTAATGATGGATTTGTGTTCCGCGGCTAACAAGTTATGTATTCCAGCTAGCTCTCGTTTCGGTTTGTTGTCAGCAGGAGGCGCATGGAGGAGGACTAATGGGACACTTTGGCGTGAAGAAGACGGAGGACGATTTCTGCTACACATTTCTTTTGGCCAAAGATGAGACGGGATGTTGAGCGCTTTATTGCTCGCTGCACTACATGTCAAAAGCTAAGTCTCGACTCAATCCTCATGGTTTATATATACCTTGCCTGCACTCTAGTATTCCTTGGGAGGATATATCTATGGACTTTGTTTTAGGTTTACCTAGAACAAAGAAGGGAGTGGATAGCATATTTGTTGTCGTGGATAGATTCTCAAATGGCACACTTTATAATGCATGTCATAAAAAGCGATGATGCCGTCAATGTTGTTGATTTGTTCTTTCGTGAAATTATTCGCTTGCATGGTGTGCCAAATACTATTGTTTCAGATCGTGATACTAAATTTCTTAGCCACTTTTGGAGATGTTTATGGGCAAGTTAGGACTAAACTGCTTTTAGTACTACTTGTCACCCCCAAACCGATGGACAAACTCAAGTAGTCAATAGAACATTGTCTCGCTATGCTTAGGGCTGTTCTAAAGAATAATAAGAAAATGTGGGAGGAATGCTTGCCTCATATTGAATTTGCTTATAATCGCTCATTGCATTCTACTACTAAGATGTGCCCTTTTAAATTGTGTATGGATTCTACCCGTGCACCTATTGATTTGTTGCCTCTTCCATCTTTGGAGAAGGTTAATTTTGATGCCAAAGAACGCATGAATTGATTTTAAAATGCATGAGTTAACTAAGGAAAACATTGAGCGATGAATGCTAAATATAAACTTGTGGAGATAAGGGTAGAAAACATGTTGTGTTTGCACCTAGAGATCTTGTTTGGTTACATTTGCGTAAGGATAGATTTCTGATTTATGCTAAATCAAAGCTAATGCCACGTGCTGCTGTCCTTTAAGGTGTTAGAGAAAATAAATGATAATGCATATAAACTTGAGCTACCCGCAGATTTTGGGGTTAGTCCACTTTTAACATTGCAGATTTGAAGCCTTATTTGGGTGAGGAAGATGAGCTCACGAGGACGACTTCATTTCAAGAAGGGAGGATGATGAGGACATCAATACCATTGTTACACCCACAGCCCCCATCTAGTACATATATAAGGGACCAATTACTAGAGCTCACAAGACGCCAATTAAATTACTGTGTACTTTCGCTTTCTTGGTAATGATTTTAATGTTCATGAGAATATGATGCTGCTTTAAATTGGATACATTTGTTTTGCTTACAAATGAAGGGCCTAGCTTGGAGAAGGATGAACATTGGAGCAAGAACACATGGAGTTGATGGCATGCGCAGGGGATCAAGAATGGAGTTACAAGTGATGATTTCTGTGACTTTGAAGCCACCATATGGAGTGCATGAAGCCTTGGACTAAATATACAAGATGCCACTTCATAAAATTTCGTCTCAGAGGCTATTCTAGGTGCTGCGTCACCTTATTATTAGGCCAGCCCATGTAATTTTGAAATACATTAGTATAGGCTATTTTTAGAGTCCGTGATGTGTGGGAACAAGAGATAGGGTTAGTTTGGACCCCTCCACCAAGGGCCACGAAATTCACCCCTCTTCCTCCATATATATACATTCTTTAGGGCAACCGTTTAGACTTTGGGTTTTGTTTAGATCAAAAGTTCGCCATAGAAGGCAATCAAGCTGATTTCTGCTTTGTGTTCAACGACCGTACAAAGCGCCACAGACCCCCACCTTTGATTAATAAAGCTTTCATCTTATATTCGCAATATCCAGATTGCAATCTCAGCTTTTTGCTTGTTCTTCGCTTGCTCGCAGGAAATAGACCCTCGTGGTCGTTGATCGTGCTCCGGCGTGGTCAATAACCTCCTGGAGTTGGTTTGGTGCTTGCTATATATGCACGCCCTCAGCACGTCAGAAGTCGGATCGTCAAAGTCGATTTCCAACAAAGCGAAATCCACCATCTCATCGGAAGATGACACCTTTGCCTCTATCAAGAGTGCCACTCATAAATTCTGTTGATGAGGACATGACTACCTTTGGATATGACAAAACAAATTGT
>JAHHZJ010007698.1:0-10121 GCA_021437245.1 Aegilops speltoides | reverse complement strand
TTTATTGCAATGTTATTCATTTAAGTAAGAGAATAAACCGTTTTCGCTTACATGAATAAAACCTTTATGGTTACACACCCAATGAAAATGGTTCATTGGATCTCGATCATAGTGATACACATATTCATAATATTGAAACCAAAAGATGCAAAGTTAATAATGATAGTGCAACTTATTTGTGGTAATCGCTTAGGTCATATTAGTAAAGCGATGAAGAACTCCATGTCATGGGATTTTGGAATCACTTGGTTATGAATCACTTGATGCTTAAGTAACCATGCCTCATGGGCAAGATGACTAAGACCGTTCTCCTAAAAGGAGCAGCAACTGACTTATTGGAAATAATACATACCGATGTATGCGATCCAATGAGTGTTAAGGCTCAAGGGCATCGTTATTTTCGACCTTCACAGATGATTTGAGAAGATATGGGTATATCTACTTGATGAAACATAAGTCTCAAATAGTTGAAAGGTTCAAAGAATTTGAGTGAAGTGGAAAAATCATCTGCAAGAAAATAAGGTTTCTACGATCCGATCGGAGACAAATATTTGAGTTACGAAGTTTGGTCTTCAATTAAAACAATGTGGAATAGTTTCACAAATTCATGCCAGAACACCACATCATAATGGTGTTCCAACGCTCATAACTGCATTTTATTGGATATAGTACAATCTATGATGTTTACCGATTTACCAATATCGCTCGGGATCATGCATTAGAGACAAATGATTCACGTAAATAGGGCACATCTAAACCGCTGAGACGACATATATGAAAAGGTTTAGCAAGAAACCAAAGTTGTCGCTTTCTAAAGTTTGGGGCTGATGCTTATTGAAGGAAATATGCCCTAGAGGCAATAATAAAGTTATTATTTATTTCCTTATATCATGATAAATGTTTATTATTCATGCTAGAATTGTATTAACCGAAACATAATACATGTGTGAATATATAGACAAACAGAGTGTCACTAGTATGCCTCTACTTGACTAGCTTGTTAATCAAAGATGGTTATGTTTCCTAACCATGAACAAGGAGTTGCTATTTGATTAACAAGGTCACATCATTAGTTGAATGATCTGATTGACATGACCCATTCCATTAGCTTAGCACCCTCGCTTAGTATGTTGCTATTGCTTTTATCCATGACTTATACATGTTCCTATAACTATGAGATTATGCAACTCCCGCTACGGAGGAATACTTTGGTACTACCAAACGCCACAACGAATCGGGTGATTATAAAGGAGTACTACAGGTGTCTCCAAAGGTAGATGTTGGGTTGGCGATTTTGAGATTAGGATTTGTCACTCGATTGTCGAGAGGTATTCGCCTTCCTGTAATACACATCACTTAAGCCTTGCAAGCATTACAACTAATGAGTTAGCTGTGAGATGATGATTACGGAACGAGTAAAGAGACTTGCCGTAACAGATTGAACTAGGTATTGATACCGACGATCAATCTCGCAAGTAACATACCGATGACAAGGGAACAACGATGTTGTTATGCGGTCCGACCGATAAAGATCTTCGAGAATATGTAGGACCAATATGGGCATCCGGTCCCGCTTATTGGTTATTGACCGAGACGGTCTCGGTCATGTCTACATTGTTCTCGAACCGTAGGGTCCGCACGCTAAGGTTTCATGATTATATTATGAGTTTGTGTATTTTGATGTACCGAAGAGTTCGAGTCCCATGTGATCACGACATGACGAGGAGTCTCAAATGGTCGAGACATAAAGATTGATATATTGACGGCTATATTCGACACCGAAAGGTTCCAAGTTTTAAAAACCGGAGTGCCGGAGGGGTTACCGAACCCCGAGGAAGTAATGGGCCTTATTGGCCGAGAGGGGAGAGAGAGGGCACCAGGAGGGTGGCGCGCCTCCTGGGGAGTCCGAATAGGAGGGGGGCGCCCCTCCTCTCTCCCTCTCCTTCCTTCCCTTCCTCCTTCCTAGTTGGATTAGGAAAGGGGAGTCCACTCCACCAGGAGGAGGACTCCCTCCCTTGCCGCCTAGGCCGGGCCCTCCCCTTGCTCCTTTATATACGCAGGGGGCACCCTAGAACACACAAGTTGATCCTTGAGATCGCCTCAGCCGTGCGGTGCCCCTCCACCATAATCCACCTGTCATATCGAAGGGTGCTTAGGCGGCCCCGGGTAGAACATCAAGGTCGCCACCACGCTGCAGGTCGACGGAACTCTCTCCCGAGCTTTGCGATCGGAGTCGAGGAGCGCCACCGAGCTGACGGTGTCAAGAACTCGGAGGCGCCGGAGTAACGGTGCGATCGGTTGATCGCGAGGAGAACGTACGACTATCTCTACGCTAGATCGCTTCCGCTTCGGGTTCACGAGGGTACGAGACAACACTCTCCTCTCCGCTATGCATCACCATGATCTTGCAGGGAAATTTTTGAAATTACTACGCCCCCAACAAGGTGTCGAGCCTAGGTTTTATGTGTTGATTTTATATGCACGAGTAGAACACAAGTGAGTTGTGGACATATAAGTCATACCGCCTACCAAAGATGTCATACTTTGTTCAGCGGTATTGTGGAGATGAAGCGCCCGACCGACATTACCAGACGCTTACGCGAGACCGGTTTCACCGCCACGAGCACTCGCTTAAAGGTGACCGGCGTGTCTCTCTCACTTTAGTTGAACCGAGGCATACGCCGTCCTTGTGAAGGTTAAACGAGTCTATTTGACAAACTATCGCTGTGGTTTTGATGGAGGTAAGAACGGTTCTTGCTAAAGCCCGTAGCAGCCACGAAAATTTGCAACAACAAAGTAGAGGAGTCTAACTTGTTTTTGCAGGCATGTTGTGATGTGATATGGTCAAGACGTGATGCTATATTTTATTGTATGAGATGATCATGTTTTGTAACCGGTTATCGGCAATCGGTGGAGCCATATGGTTGTCGCTTATTGTATGAAATGCAACGCCGTAATTGCTTTTACTTTATCACTAAGCGGTAGCGATAGTCGAGAAGCAATAGATGGCGAAACGAAAGATGCTACGATGGAGATCAAGGTGTCGCACGGTGAATGGTGATCACGACGGTAAGCTTGAGATGGAGATCACAAGCACAAGATGATGATGGCCATATCATATCACTTATATTGATTGCATGTGATGTTTATCCTTTATGCATCTTATCTTGCTTTGATCGACGTAGCATTTAAGATGATCTCTCACTAAAATTATCAAGTAGTGTTCTCCCCGAGTATGCACCGCTACAAAGTTCGTCGTCGAGACACCACGTGATGATCGGTGTGATAAGCTCCACGTCCATCTACAACGGTGCAAGCCAGTTTGCACACGCCGAATACTCAGTTATACTTGACGAGCCGCATATGCGATATGGCCTCGAACACGGAGACCGAAAGGTCGAGCGTGAATCATATAGTAGATATGATCAACATAAGATGTTCACCATTGAAAACTACTCCATCTCACGTGATGATCGGTTATGGTTTAGTTGATTTGGATCACGGATCACTTAGATGACTAGGAGATGTCTGCCTAAGGGAGTTCTTGGTAATATGATTAATTGAACTTAAATTTATCATGAACTTAGTACCGATAGTATCTTGCTTGTCTATGTTTGTTTGTAGATAGATGGCTCGTCTGTTGTTCCATTGAATTTTAATGCCCTTGAGAAAGCAAAGTTGAAAGATGATGGTAGAATTACACGGATCGGGTCCGAACTCGAGGATTATCCTCATTGCTGCATAAGAGTTACGCCCCGATGCACCGCGGTGCCAGGCCTGGCGATGCAACCGACGACGTTAAGAACGTCGAGCAAAGGATGACTACTTATAGTTCAAAGGGCCATGCTTTACCTTAGAACGGCTTCAAACGTTTTGAACGCATGGAGCATATGAGATGTTCCAGTTGAAGGATATTTCAAAAATGCCCGGATTGAGAGATATGAAGTCTCCAATAAGTTCTATAGCTGCAAGATGGAGGAGAATGGGTCTCAAGGAGCACATACCGTAAGGGTATTACAATCACTTGACTCAACTGAGTTAATCTTCCGATGATTGTGTTGATTAATTCTTCAATCACCGCCACCAAGCTACAAAGGCTTCGGATGAACTATAATATGCAAGGGTTATAAAGACTATCCGAGCTCTTCGAATGCTAAAGGCTGGAGGTAGAAATCAAGAAGGAGCATCAATTTGATGGTCAATAAGACCACTAGTTTCAAGAAGAAAGGAAAAGAAGAAAAGGAATCAAGAAGAAAAAAAAAGTTGTCCCAGAGAAGAAACCCAAGTCACCAAACCTGAAAAGTGCTTCACCGCAGCGGCTCAAGGGGAACGCCCCAAGTATTTGGGGATAAGAAGGATAAGGGAACAAAGGTATATGTGATATACATGTTATTGATTGTACCTTACTAGAGCTCGGGAAGCACTGGTATTTGATATCGGTTCTGTAATATTTGCAACTCAAACAGGACTATAAGCAAACCCAAAGGACGAGGTGACGGCGTGGGAAATGGTTCCAAAGTCGATGTGATCGCTCGGCATGCTACCTCTACACCTACCTTCGGATTAGTTTTAGACCTAAATAATTGTTATTTGGTGCCGGCTGAGCATGAACATTATATCCGGATCTTGTTTGATGCAGACGGTTATTCATTTAAATCAGAAATAATGGTTGTTCTATTTATATGAGTAATATCTTTATGGTCATGCACCCTTGAAGAGTGGTCTATTTTAATGAATCTCGATAGTAGTGATACACATATTCATAATGTTGAAACCAAAAGATGAGAGTTGATAATGATAGTGCAACTTATTTGTGGAACCGCCTTAGGTCATATCGTATAAAGCGATGAAGAAACTCCATACGATGGACTTTTGGAGTCACTTGATTATGAATCACTTGGCACTTATGTAACCGGCCTCATGGGCAAGATGACTAGAACCCCGCTTCCCAGACTATGGAGAAGCAACAGATTTGTTGGAAATCATACATAATGTATGTGGTCCGATGAATGTTGAGGCTCGTGCGGATATCGTTATTTTCACCTTCACAGATGATTTAAGCAGATATGGGTATATCTACTTAATGAACATAAGTCTCAAACATTTGAAAAGTTCAAAGAATTTCAGAGTGAAGTTGAAAATCATCGTAATAAGAAAATAAAGTTTCTACGATCCGATCTGGAGGCGAATATTTGAGTTACGAGTTTGGTCTACATTTGAAACAATGCGAATAGTTCAATCACGCCACCCAACACCACAACAATGGTGTGTCCGAACGTCGAATCGACTTTACTAGATATGGTGCGATCTATGATGTCTCTTGATTTACCGCTATCATTTTTGGGTTATGCTCTTGAGACCCGATTCACGCTGAATAGAACACCTAAAGTCCATTGAGACGACACCTTATGAACTATGGTTTGGCAAGAAACCAAAGTTGTCGCTTTCTTAAAGTTTGGGGATGCGATGCTTATGTGAAAAGCTTCAACCCGATAAGCTCGAACCCAAATCGAGAAATGTTCTTTATAGGATACCCAAAGGAGAAGGTACACCTTCTATCACAGATCCAAGGCAAGACATTTGTTGTTAAGAATGGATCCTTTCTAGAGAAGGAGTTTCTCTAAAGAAGTGAGTGGGAGGAAAGTAGAACTTGATGAGGTAATCGTACTTTCTCCCTTATTGGAAAGTAGTTATCGCAGAAACCGTTTCCGAGACATCTACACCAAATAGTGAGGAAGTTGATGATGTTGATCATGAAACTTCATCAAGTTACTACGTAACCTCGAGATCAACCGAGTAAGATCCGCACCGAGTGGTACGTAATCCTTTCGAAGTCATGCTACTAGATCATGATGAACCTACTAACTATGAAGAAGCGATGGTGAGCCCAGATTCGCAAAATGGCTTGAGGCCATGAAATCGAGATGGGATCCATGTATGAAAACAAAGTGTGGATTTTGGTGACTTGCCCGAGGGTCGGCAAGCAATAGAAAACAAGTGGATCTTCAAGAAGAAGACCGACGCCGACGGTAATATTATCGTATTAAAGCTCGACTTGTCGCAAAGGGTTTTCGACAAGTTCAAGGATTGACTACGATGAGACCTTCTCACCAGAAGCGATGCTTAAGTCTCGTCTAATCATGTTAGCAATTGCCGATTTTATGATTATGAAATTTGGCAAATGGATGTAAAGACCATTCGAATGGATTTCTGAAGAAGAGTTGTATATGATGCAACCGAAGGTTTTATCGATCCAAAGGAGCTAAAGTATGCAAGCTCCAAGGATCCATTTATGGACGTGCAAGCATCTCGAGTTGAATAAACGCTTGATAGTGTGATCAAAGATTTGGGTTTATACGACTTTTGGAGAAGCCTCAGATTTACAAGAAAGTGAGGGAGCTCAGAGCATTTCGATATTATATGTAGATGACATATTACTAATCGGAGATATAGAATTTCCGATAATAAAGGATACTTGAATAAGAGTTTTTCAATGAAGGACCTCGTGAAGTCTATATATTGGGCATCAAAATCTATAGAGATAGATCAAGACGCTTAATTGACTTTCACAGCACATACCTTGACAAAATTTTGAAGAAGTTCAAATGGATCAAGCAAAGAAAGGGTTCTTGCCTGTTACAAGGTGTGAAGTTGAGTAAGACTCAATGCCCCACCACCGCAGAAGATAGAGAGAAAATGAAAGATGTTCCTATGCTTCAGCATAGGCTCTATCAATGCAATGTCGGTACGCACTGATTGTGCCTTGCTATAAGCTTAGCAGGAGGTACCAAAGTAATCCAGAGTGGATCACGACAAGTCAAGAACATCCCCAAATACCGAAAAGGACTAAGGATATGTTTTCGATATGGAGGTGACAAAGAGCTCATCGTAAATGGTTACGCTGATGCAAGTTGACACCGATCCGGACGATTCTAAATCGCAAACCGGATACGATTTACACTAAACGGAGGAGCGTCAGCTGCCAACAAAGCCGAGGGATGTACATGTGAAGCGGAGTACATAGCAGCTTTGAAGCAGCTAATGAAGGAGTCTCGATGAAGGAGTTCATATCCCATCTAGGTGTCATACCTAGTGCATCGGGTCCAATGAAAATCTTTTGTGACAATACGAGCAATTGCTTTAGAAGGAATCCAGATTTCACAAGAGAACCAAACACATCAAGAGACGCCTAATTCCATCCGGACTTGGTCCGTGGGACATAGAGATTTGTAAGATACATACGGATCTCAATGTAAGGCACTGCACTAAGCCTCTTCCACGAGCAAAACATGATCAGCACCAAGACTCCATGGGTGTTAGAATCATTACTATGTAATCTAGATTATTGACCTAGTGCAAGTGGGAGATCAAGGAAATATGCCCTAGAGGCAATAATAAAGTTATTATTTATTTCCTTATATCATGATAAATGTTTATTATTCATGCTAGAATTGTATTAACCGAAACATAATACATGTGTGAATATATAGACAAACAGAGTGTCACTAGTATGCCTCTACTTGACTAGCTTGTTAATCAAAGATGGTTATGTTTCCTAACCATGAACAAGGAGTTGTTATTTGATTAACAAGGTCACATCATTAGTTGAATGATCTAATTGACATGACCCATTCCATTAGCTTAGCACCATCGCTTAGTATGTTGCTATTGCTTTTATCCATGACTTATACATGTTCCTATAACTATGAGATTATGCAACTCCCGCACCGGAGGAAACTTTGGTACTACCAAACGTCACAACGAATCGGGTGATTATAAAGGAGTACTACAGTGTCTCCAAAGGTAGATGTTGGGTTGGCGATTTCGAGATTAGGATTTGTCATCCGATTGTCGAGAGGTATCTGCCCTCTCGTAATACACATCACTTAAGCCTTGCAAGCATTACAACTAATGAGTTAGTGTGAGATGATGTATTACGAACGAGTAAAGAGACTTGCCTGGAACGAGATTGAACTAGGTATTGATACCGACGATCGAATCTCGGCAAGTAACATACCGATGACAAAGGGAACAACGATGTTGTTATGCGGTCCGACCGATAAAGATCTTCGAGAATATGTAGGAGCCAATATGGGCATCCAGTCCCGCTATTGGATATTGACCGAGACGGTTCTGGTCATGTCTACATTGTTCTCGAACCGTAGGGTCTGCACGCTAAGGTTTCAGGACGGTTATATTATGAGTTTGTGTATTTTGATGTACCGAAGAGTTTGGAGTCCCTGATGTGATCACGACATGACGAGGAGTCTCAAATGGTCGAGACATAAAGATTGATATATTGGACGCTATATTCGACACCTAAAGGTTCTGAAGTTTCCGAAAAACCGGAGTGCCGGAGGGGTTACCGAACCCCCGGGAAGTAATGGGCCTTATTGGGCCGAGAGGGAGAGAGAGGGCCGCACCAGAGGTGGCACGCCCCCTGTGGGAGTCCGAATAGGACAAGGAGGGGGCGCCCCCTTCCCTCTCCCTCTCCTTCCTTCCCCTTCCTCCTTCCTAGTTGGATTAGGAAAGGGAGTCCCACTCCCACCAGGAGGAGGACTCCCTCCCTTGGCGCCCCTAGGCCCCGCCCCCCTGCTCCTTTATATAGCAGGGGGCACCAGAACACACAAGTTGATCCTTGAGATCGCCTCAGCTGCAGCGTGCCCCTCCACAATAATCCACCTGTCATATCAGAGCTGCTTAGCGAAGCCCTCGCCGGTAGAACATCAAGTCGCCACCACGTCGTCCGAGAATCCTCTCCCCGAGCTTTGCGGATCGGAGCCCGAGGAGCGCCACCGAGCTGTACGGTGTCAAGAACCTGAGGCGCCGAGTAACGGCGCTGGATCGTTGATCGCGAGGAGAACGTACGATACTTCCTCTACGCTGGATCGCTCGCTTCGGCCACGAGGTCGACAACACTCTCCCTCTCCGCTAGCATCACCATGATCTTGCGAGCGAGGAAATTATTTGAAATTACAACGCTCCCCAACACTTATGTGAAAAGTTTCTTCCCGATAAGCTCAAACCCAAATCGGAGAAGGCTTTCATAGAATACCAAAGGAAATTGTGGGTACACCTTCTATCACGATCCAAGGCAAAACATTCGGTTAATAAATGGATCCTTTCTAGAGAGGAGTTCTTCAAAGAAGTGTGTGGGAGGAAAGTAGAACTTGATGAGGTAACGCACTGCTCCCTTATTGGAAAGTAGTTCATCACAAAAAATCTGTTCCCGGACTATTACACCAATTAGTGAGGAAGCTAATGATGATGACTGTAACTGATCAAGTTACACCAATCTCAGAGGTAAACCAGAGGAGATCCGCACTGAGTGGTACGGTAATCCTGCTTCGAATTCATGTAACTAGACCATGATGAACCTAACAACTATGAGGAAGCGATGATGAGCCCAGATTCCAAATGGCTTGAGGCCATGAAATCTGAGATGAGATCCATGTATGAGAAAAAGTGTGGACTTTGGTGGAGGTTCATGATCGGCAAGCCATAGAAAATAAATGGATCTTCAAGAGGAAGACGGACCCGATAGTAGTGTTACTATCTACAAAGCTAGACTTGTCGAAAAAGGTTTTTGACAAAGTTCAAGATGTTGAATACAATGAGATTTTCACCGACGATGCTTAAAAGTCTGTCCGAATCATGTTAGCAATTGCCGATTTTATGAAATCGCAAATGGATGTAAAAACCGCATTCCGAATGGATTGAGGAAGAGTTGTATACATGCAACCGTAAGGTTTTATCGATCCAAAGGGAGCTAACAAAGTCCGCAAGCTCCAAACGATCCATTTATGGACGGTGCAAGCATCTTGAGTTGGAATATACGCTTAATAAGTTGATCAAAGATAAGTTTATGTCAAGGAAGCCCATTTACAAGAAAGTGAGTGAGCAATACAACATTTGATAAGTATATGTGAATGACATATTGTCGATCGTAAATAATGTAGAATTATTCGAAAGCATAAAGGAGGTTTGAAAGGAGTTTTTCAATGAAAGACCTCGTGAAGTTGACATTGAGCATCAAGATCTATAGAGATATTCAAGACCTTGATAAGTTTTTTCAATGAGACATATTTTGACAAGATTTTAAGTAGTTAAAATGGAATACC
>JAHHZJ010007696.1:0-12991 GCA_021437245.1 Aegilops speltoides | reverse complement strand
AAGGAAATATGCCCTAGAGGCAATAATAAAGTTATTATTTATTTCCTTATATCATGATAAATGTTTATTATTCATGCTCGAATTGTATTAACCGGAAACATAATACATGTGTGAATATATAGACTAACGAGCAGTGTCACTAGTATGCCTCTACTTGACTAGCTTGTTAATCAAAGATGGTTATGTTTCCTAACCATGAACAAGGAGTTGTTATTTGATTAACAAGATCACATCATTAGTTGAATGATCTGATTGACATGACCCATTCCGTTAGCTTAGCACTCGATCGTTTAGTATGTTGCTATTGCTTCCTTCATGACTTATACATGTTCCTGTGACTATGAGATTATGCAACTCCCGTTTACCGGAGGAACACTTTGTGTGCTACCAAACGTCTAGCGTGGCGGGTGATTATAAAGGTGCTCTCAGTGTCTCCAAAGGTACTTGTTGGGTTGGCGTATTTCGAGATTAGGATTTGTCACTCCGAATGTCGGAGAGGTATCTCTGGGCCCTCTCGGTAATGCACATCATTTAAGCCTTGCAAGCATTGCAACTAATGAGTTAGTTGCGGGATGATGTATTACGGAATGAGTAAAGAGACTTGCCGGTAATGAGATTGAACTAGGTATTGGATACCGACGATCGAATCTCGGGCAAGTAACATACCGATGACAAAGGGAACAACGTATGTTGTTATGCGGTCTGACCGATAAAGATCTTCGTAGAATATGTAGGAACCAATATGGGCATCCAGGTCCGCTATTGATTATTGACCGAGACGTGTCTCGGTCATGTCTACATTGTTCTCGAACCGTAGGGTCCGCACGCTTAAGGTTTCGATGGCGATGAATATTATGAGTTTATGAGTTTTGATGTATGAAGGAGTTGAGTCCCGGATGAGATCGGGGACATGACGAGGAGTCTCGAAATGGTCAAGACGTAAAGATCGATATATTGGACGACTATATTCGGAGTTTGGAAAGGTTCCAAGTGATTCGGTATTTTTCGAGTCTGGGAGAGTTACGAGAATTCGCCGGGAGAAGTATTGGGCCTTATTGGGCCTGCAGGAAAGAGAGAGGGCTGCCTAGGGCAGGCCGCGCCCCATGGCCTAGTCCGAATTGGACTAGGAGAGAACCACACCCCTCCTTCCTTCCCTTCTCTCTTCCCCTTCCTTGTCTCCTACTCCTAATACATGGAAGGATTCCTAGTTGAACTAGGAAAGGGGGAATCCTACTCCCGGTGGGAGTAGGACTCCCCATGGCGCGCCCCTCCTAGGGCCGGCCTCCTCCTCCCTCCCTCCTTTATATACGGGGGCAGGGGGCACCCCATGGACACACAAGTTGATCTACGGATCGTTCCTTAGCCGTGTGCGGTGCCCCCTTCCACCATATTCCACCTCGGTCATATCGTCGCAGAGTTTAGGCGAAGCCCTGCGCCGGTAGAACATCATCATCGTCACCACGACGTCATGTTGACGGAACTCATCTCCGGAGCTCGGCTGGATCGGAGGCCGGAGATCGTCATCGAGCTGAACGTGTGCTGAACTCGGAGGTGCCGTACGTTCGGTACTTGGATCGGTCGGATCGTGAAGACGTACGACTACATCAACCGCGTTGTCATAACGCTTCCGCTTACAGTCTATGAGGGTATGTGGACGAACATTCTCCCCTCTCGTTGCTATGCCATCACCATGATCTTGCGTGTGTGTAGGAATTTTTTCGAAATTACCACGTTTCCCAACAGTCATTGGCCTCACCAAGTTGTTCCAAAAGAGCAACAAAGTGCTTCTTGGACTTACCCTTGAGCTTATTCATAAAAGACTCAAATTCATTCACTTCCTCATTTGACTCAACATGTTCATCAATGAAATCCTCCAAGGAGGTATTAGTAAGGATGGTGGTTGTGATGTTGGGGGTTACCTTGTTTGAAGCTTTAGCCATGAGGCATTTGGCGGTGATGTTTTCGTTGGGTGAATCAAAGAGAGACACCCGGGGAGTAGTAGAAATAGCAACGGATGCCATGGCCATAGCTTCTTCATTTTCATCATCATCGTCATCCTCTTGGTATTCTTCTTGAACCACCAACCCACGAGTGGGAGTCTTCTTGGCGAAGTTGTTCTTGTTGGGGAAGGACTTGACTTTGTCTTTTCGGATGAACTTGCCACCATTGTCTTCCCGCTTCTCGTAAGGACAATCCGCAACGAAATGGCTCACATTGCCACAGTTGAAGCAAGTTCTAACTCGTTGCTTGCCCTTGATGCCACTTGAGTTGTTCTTGTTGAAGTTGGGTCTTGAACTCTTTTTGCTCCAAAATTGTCTTGAAGCAAGGGCCATGTGCTCATGGTAATCAAATTTGGTGTCTTCGGGGTTGCCTTCCTCATCTTCCACTTCTTCCTCTTCTTCCATAATAACCTTGGCCTTCAAAGCAAGGTTGGGCTTCTTGCCCTTTGAGAACGGAGCACCGCATTGTCGGTGGTCTTGTCCAAGATGCTCATTGCAATGAACTCATCCAACACTTCACTTGAGGTCATGGGTGGAAGTCCGTCGTTGACAAATGACGGAGGACATGGCCTTGTTGTAGGGCATCATGGCCTTGAGGAACTTTCGCTTGATCCAATTGTCATCCGTGTCCTTGCTTCCATGATCTCGGAGTGCGACCGCGAGTTTGGTCACTCTTCGAAAGAGCTCACGAGGTTCTTCATCTTCTTTCATTGCAAACTCATCGGCTTCATCTTGCACCACTTCATAGTTGGAGTGTTGAATGCTAGCACTTCCTCGATAGAGACCCTCGACACATTTCCATGCTTCTTTAGCCATGACATGGGGTCGAAGATGAGGAGATCTTCGGAAGGATTGCATCTTGGATGATAAAGAGAGCACTCTCATTGAATTGATTGTCCACGGCTTCTCGAGGGTGAAGTTGCTTGGGTCATGAGGATAGAAACCTTCTTCAATGATTCTCCAAAGGTTAGTGTTCACATGTTTTAAATGTAAGCTAAAGCGATAGACCCAAGAATCAAAATCTTCATGTTTCTCATATTTAGGTGGAGGACCGCATGATTCAAATGAGTGGAGGATTGGCCCTCCATAAACCGGGGTTCCACATGGGCAAAGATGCCGGTACCATTTCTACCACTAATAGAAGGACTCTTTTCAATGTTAGCTTCCCCCTTGTCAGAGGTAGCATCCGTCACCTTGTTGGTGGGATCACCCACTTTCATCGGCGAGGTAGATTGTTTAAGTCCTTCTAGGAAATCTTTAAACATGTCCTTGACCTCGGTCGTCATGGAGGTTTTCAATGTTTCCAAGGCCACATTGAATTCCTCACGTGAGATCGAGTTACCCCCATCTCCCGTAGATGATGTCGGATTCGCACCGGAGTGCTCTCCCACCTCATCTACGGCATCAACCATACTATTCGGACGGTAAAGTCCTTAAAAAGAGACGAGGCTTTGATACCAATTGAAAGGATTGATATGGTTGACTACAGGGGGGTGAATAGGCAACTAACAATTTTAAGCTTTTCTTTATCAAATTAAACTTTGCAACAAAATAGGTTGTCTAGATGTGCAACTAAGTGAGCAACCTATATGATGCAATAACAACTAGCACATATGCAAGTAAAGGATGTAACACAAGAAAACTTGCAAAAGTAAAGGCACGAAATAACCAAGAGTGGAGCCGGTGGAGACGAGGATGTGTTACCGGAGTTCCTTCCTTTTAAGGGGAAGTACGTCTCCATTAGAGCAGTGTGGAGGCACAATGCTCCCCAAGAAGCCACTAGGGCCACCGTATTCTCCTCACGCCCTCACACAGTGCGAGATGCCGTGATTCCACTATTGGTGCCCTTGAAGGCGGCGACCGAACCTTTACAAACAAGGTTGGGGCAATCTCCACAACAATTGGAGGCTCCCAACAACACCACGAAGCTTCACCACAATGGAGTATGGCTTCAAGGTGACCTCAACTGTCTAGGGTGCTCAAACACCCAAGAGTAACAAGATCCGCTAGGGATAAGTGGGGGGAATCAAATATCCTGTGGTGGAAGTGTAGATCGGGCCCTTGTCACCCAATCCCGAGCAAATCAACAAGTTTGATTGGCTAGGGAGAGAGATCGGGCGAAAATGGAGCTTGGAGCAACAATGGAGCTTAGAGGTGGAAGAGGTAGTCAACTAGAGGTAGAAGACACCCCTTATATAGTCGTGGGAAAAATGCAACCGTTACCCATGTGTTCAGCCCGCGACGCACGGTACTACCGCTCGGTAGCGGTACTACCATGAGCTTGCGTGTACTACCGTGGCGGACCACGGTACTACATGACAAAGACAGCCGGAACTTGCTCGACTAGGGGCGACTACGCTTGCGGCGGTACTACCACTCCCCCTTGCGGTACTACAACAAGGCTGGAAAGTCACGGCCTGGGAAGGGCGCGGATGAAATAAATTACATCCGTGCCTACTTCCGCTGAAACTGAGGTGTTACAAAAATCCGACGCGGTACTACCGCTCGAGGTATGCTGGTACCGTTGGGTAGCGGATGTAAAATTTACATCCGCGCTACTACCGTGACATCTGCGGTACTAAGTAGGAGCCACGGTACTACGACTCCTAGGGGCGGTACTACCGTGGGCCCCAGCAGTACTACATGTACCGACGAGCGGTACTACCGTGGGGAGCGCGGATGTAAAAAATTACATCCGCCCCTACAACCGCACCGGAGCGGCACAAGGCCTGGGAGCCGCGGTACTACAGCTCCAGAGGAGCGGTACTACCGTGACACACAGCGGTACTACCGCTTGTACTTGCGGTACTACCGCAAGTACAGCAGTAGTCGTCAGATTTCCGCACAACCAAGATAACGAAGGGAAGCTCCAAAATGCAGGGAAAGGAGGGACAAGTGTACGTGTTGATTCCACCCAAACCTTTCCAACGCGGACCCCCTCTTAATAGTACGGCTCTCCTACGACTCAAATCCACCAAAGAGAAATGTAGAACAACGCCGACTTCAATAGTCTCCGAGGGGCACCGAATCATCTCGTGCCTAGTGATGAAGTATCTGAGAAACTCAAGGCACACGATTAGTCCGCAAAAGCATTGTCATCAATCACCAAAACACCTAAGGGATAAATATGCCCTTACAATCTCCCCCTTTTTGGTGGATTGATGACAACACGGATTTGCACATAGATAAGATAATTTAGATCAGGGGCAAACCCCACCCCTCTAAAATATAGACGGGCCCCCCTAGATGTGTGCACTTTAGATGAATGCTTTGGACTGCATAGCACACAGACTAGGATCAACACTCCCCCTATATTTTAGAGACCAAGGCATGATAATAAGCATAGCATAGCATAAAGATAGCACAATATAACATAAGCTCGCTAGGATAGATAGAGTGCATATGTCTTGCACCATACGAAGTAAAGTAACCAAGGTTCGAACGAGAAAGCAGCAAATAGTTCAACCAAGAAAGCAGCACACACACGACTCGCAAACTCGCAAATCCCTACACTCTCTCCCCCCTTTGGCATCGAGACGCCAAAAAGGCAGAGAGGACACCTACACACACGAGGTGGCTCAAGCAGAGAACTCGTCCCAACCCTCTCCGTCGGTCTCCTCGGCAGCTGGGATGGTCTCCTCGACATCCTCCTCAGACTCAGTCCACCTGTAGCCTTGCTTCTCCATCCACTCAGTCTCTGGAGTGATGCGCTCCTCAGACCCGCGAGACACTTCCTCACCATAGAGCTGCATGATCTTGTTGTCCCGGCGGCGACTCTCCTTTGACGCCACTTGACCTTGGGCATCATTTAGAGGTTCACCACCATCTTGAGGTTGATCTTGCCCTTGGTCTTGTTCATGAGAATGAGGGCCTTCACTTTGTTCTTCGGAAGCGTGTGGGTCTTGGGGAGGTGATGGCTCTACTTGAGTGGAGCATTGTCCTTCTTCTTCGGCCACAAGGGGTTCCTCAATGGGTAGGATTTGACCAATACCCATTCTTCTTATGGCTTGGGGAGGAATTTCATTAGCTACATCACAAGTATCACTTTGCTCCACTTGGGAGCCATTATTTGAGAGTTTGTAGCATAACCAACAAATATGCCCTCATGAGCTCTAGCCTCAAATTTAGACAAACGAACACCTTTCTTGAGAATGAAACACTTACAACCGAACACCCGGAAGTACTTGAGGTTGGGCTTGTTGCCGGTGAGTATCTCATAAGGAGTCTTGTTCAAGCCTTTGCGAAGATAGAGCTGATTGGATGCATGACATGCGGTGTTGATGGCTTCGGCCCAAAAGTTGTATGGAGACTTGAACTCCGCCATCATGGTCCTTGCCGCATCCATCAACGTCCGGTTCTTCCTCTCCGCAACACCATTTTGTTGAGGGGTATATGGTGCAGAATATTAATGCTTGATCCCTCATCACTAAGAAACTCATCAAGGTGTAGTTCTTGAACTCGGTGCGTTGTCACTTCTTATTGTCAAGATCTTTGCATCATGTTGACGTTGAGCTTCATTTGCAAAGTCGATGACGGTTTGTTGAGTCTCACTCTTCCTCTTGAAGAAGTATACCCAAGTGTATCTTGAATAATCATCCACAATCACCAAGCAATACTTTCTTCCTCCAAGACTATCAAAAGATGGAGGCCCGAAGAGATCCATGTGAAGGAGCTCCAAGGGTCTCTTCGAGTAGATGATGGTTGAAGGAGGGTGAGCCTTTTCATGAAGCTTTCCTTCGATACAAGCACTGCAAGCACGATCTTTGGCAAAACTAACATTTGTTAGTCCACGGACATGGTCCCACTTGAGAAGACTTTGCAAAGATCTCATATTGACGTGGGCTAAACGGCGATGCCAAAGCCATCCCACGTCAACTTTAGCCATTAG
Organism: Aegilops speltoides; assembly: GCA_021437245.1. Classification (NCBI taxonomy): domain Eukaryota; kingdom Viridiplantae; phylum Streptophyta; class Magnoliopsida; order Poales; family Poaceae; genus Aegilops; species Aegilops speltoides. The sequence continues at coordinate 6,103 of JAHHZJ010007696.1, read as the reverse complement.
GCATGTTGCGGTCTTAGTGGGTCGCTCCGAAAAGTTAATCACATAGAGACCGTTCTCGACATGCCCAACAAAGGCTACTTTAAGAGTCTTGCTCCATAAGAGGGCCACAGTATCAGTGTCAAAGAATGTAGCAAAGCCCATGAGTGCAAGTTGACGAACGGAAAGCAAATTGAATGCAAGGGACTCAACAAGCATGACTTTCTCGATCGTTAGATCATGAGAAATGACAACCTTTCCGAGACCCAATACCTTAGAATGTGATGCATCACCCCACTCGACATTGGTGGGCATAGATGGAATCTCTTGCACGTCCACCACCAAGTCCTTTCTCCCGGTCATATGATTTGTTGCTCCACTATCGAGCAACCATGATCCCCCATCGGAAGCAAACACCTACAAGAGATCAATGCTTGGTTTTAGGTACCCATTTAGTAATGGGTCCTTTGATGTTAGTAACAAGGGTCTTGGGAACCCAAATAGACCATTCAATGTACTCATAAGGAGAACCAACAAATTTAGCATAAACATGTCCATCACTAGCATGGCACAACACATATGACGGGTTAAAGTCACCGGCTTTGTTTGAGGACATGCTTTTTCCCTTTTGGATGTCAACTCCCTTCACTTTTTCCTTCTTCTCCTTAGGATAACCCTCTCCCTCTTTCACAAACGTTTGCTTGAGAGGAGGAGGACGTTTGGTCTTGTTCTTCTTCTTCTTGTTGTTCTTGGACTTGGGTGCAAACCCAATTCCTTCCTTCGCCACAACTTCTTTTTGATTGCTCAAAAGGTCATTGAGGTTCTTCTCACCTTGAATGCATGTCACAAGGCCTTTCTCAAGTTGATCCTTCAACTTGGCATTCTCCTCCACAAGATGCGCATGCTCACAACACGGATTAGTAGCACATGCATTATCAATTAATACCATATGAGGAAAAGTGGCCTTTTACTTGATTAGCCTAACTTGGAGTTGAGCATGAGACTCTTTGAGGTTAGCATGAGTACCCTTCAAGACCTTGTGGGCCTTGTCAAGTATCTCAAACTCCTCTTTGAGTCTAGCATGATCAACCCCAAGTTTAGCCTTCTCGGAGGTTAGCACACGAGACATGACAAGAGCATGATCAAGATCTTTCTTTAACTTAGCATGGTCATCATTGTGTGACTCCTCAAGAGTCAAACGATGCACACGCTCTTCCTCAAGAGCATTAGAGAGATCCGATATCTCATCGGCATAGTCACGACTATGACCTTCCATCTTGGAGATGGTTTCTTCGTGAGCCTCGATCATGTCATTGAAGGAAATATGCCCTAGTTGCAATAATAAAGTTATTATTTATTTCCTTATATCATGATAAATGTTTATTATTCATGCTAGAATTGTATTAACCGGAAACATAATACATGTGTGAATATATAGACAAACAGAGTGTCACTAGTATGCCTCTACTTGACTAGCTTGTTAATCAAAGATGGTTATGTTTCCTAACCATGAACAAGGAGTTGTTATTTGATTAACAAGATCACATCATTAGTTGAATGATCTGATTGACATGACCCATTCCGTTAGCTTAGCACTCAATCGTTTAGTATGTTGCTATTGCTTCCTTCATGACTTATACATGTTCCTGACTATGAGATTATGCAACTCCGTTTACGGAGGAACACTTTGTGTGCTACCAAACTTCACAACGAATCGGGTGATTATAAAGGTGCTCTACAGGTGTCTCCAAAGGTACTTGTTGGGTTGGCGTATTTCGAGATTAGGATTTGTCACTCCGAATGTCGGAGAGGTATCTCTGGGCCCTCTCGGTAATGCACATCATTTAAGCCTTGCAAGCATTGCAACTAATGAGTTAGTTGCGGGATGATGTATTACGGAACGAGTAAAGAGACTTGCCGGTAACGAGATTGAACTACGTATTGGATACCGACGATCGAATCTCGGGCAAGTAACATACCGATGACAAAGGGAACAACGTATGTTGTTATGCGGTCTGACCGATAAAGATCTTCGTAGAATATGTAGGAACCAATATGGGCATCCAGGTCCCGCTATTGATTATTGACCGGAGACGTGTCTCGGTCATGTCTACATTGTTCTCGAACCGTAGGGTCCGCACGCTTAAGGTTTCGATGATGCTTATATTATGAGTTTATGAGTTTTGATGTATCGAAGGAGTTGAGTCCCGGATGATATCGGGGACATGACGAGGAGTCTCGAAATGGTCGAGACGTAAAGATCGATATATTGGACGACTATATTCGGAGTTCGGAAAGGTTCCGAGTGATTCGGTATTTTTCGAGTGGGAGAGTTACGGAATTCGCCGGGAGAAGTATTGGGCCTTATTGGGCCTGCGGGAAAGAGAGAGGGCTGCCTAGGGCAGGCCGTGCGCCCCATGGCCTAGTCCGTATTGGACTAGGGAGGGCCGCACCCCTCCTTCCTTCCTTCTCTCTTCCCTTCCTTGTCTCCTACTCCTAATACATGGAAGGATTCCTAGTTGAACTAGGAAGGGAATCCTACTCCCTGGGAGTAGGACTCCCCATGGCGCGCCCTCCTAGGGCCGGCCTCCTCCTCCCTCCTCCTTTATATCACAGGGGCAGGGGCACCCCATGGACACACAAGTGGATCTACGGATCGTTCCTTAGCCGTGTGCGGTGCCCCCTTCCACCATATTCCACCTCGGTCATATCGTCGCAGAGTTTAGGCGAAGCCCTGCGCCGGTAGAACATCATCATCGTCACCACTCCGTCGTGTTGATGGAACTCATCTCTGGAGCTCGGCTGGATCGGAGGCCGGAGATCGTCATCGAGCTGAACGTGTGCTGAACTCGGAGGTGCTGTACGTTCGGTACTTGGATCGGTCGGATCGTGAAGACGTACGACTACATCAACCGCGTTGTCATAACGCTTCCGCTTACGGTCTATGAGGGTACGTGGACGAACATTCTCCCCTCTCGTTGCTATGCTATCACCATGATCTTGCGTGTGCGTAGGAAATTTTTTGAAATTACCACGTTTCCCAACAGTGGCATCCGAGCCTAGGTTTTTATGGTTTGATGTTATATGCACGAGTAGAACACAAGTGAGTTGTGGACGATATAAGTCATACTGCCTACCAAAGATGTCATACTTTGGTTTGGCGGTATTGTTGGATGAAGCAGCCGGACCGACATTACGCGTGCACGCTTCTGCGAGATCGGTTTCTACCGCCGTGCTTTGCACACGGTGGCTGGCGGGTGTCAGTTTCTTCAACTTTAGTTGAACCGAGTATGGCTACGCCCGGTCCTTGCGAAGGTTAAAACAGAGTCTATTTGACAAACTATCGTTGTGGTTTTGATGCGTAGGTGAGATTGGTTCTTGCTTAAGCCCGTAGCAGCCACGTAAAACTTGCAACAACAAAGTAGAGGACGTCTAACTTGTTTTTGCAGGCATGTTGTGATGTGATATGGTCAAGGCGTGATGAGATATAAGTTGTTGTATGAGATGATCATGTTTTGTTGAAGTTATCGTCGCGAAGCTTTATGGTTGTCTCTTTGTTGCATAAGATGCAAGTGCCAAATAATTGCTTTACTTTATCGCTATGCGATAGCAATAGTTGCAAGAGCAATAGTTGGTGAGACGACCATGTGATGACACATTGATATAGATCAAGATGATGAAGATCATGGTGTCGTGCCGGTGACGATAGAGATCATGACAGTACTTTGGAGATGGACATCAAAGGCGCAAGATGATCATGGCCATATCATGTCACATATTTTGATTGCATATGATGTTTATCATTATACATCTTATCTTGCTTTGATTGACGGTAGCATTTTAAGATGATCTCTCACTAAAATTATCAACAAGTGTTCTCCCGAGTATGCATCGTTGCCAAAGTTCGTCGTGCCCGCACACCACGTGATGATCGGGTGTGATAAGCTCTCGTCCATCTACAACGGGTGCAAGCCAGTTTTGCACACGCGAATACTCGAGTTAAACTTGACGAGCCTAGCATATGCGGATATGGCCTCGAGCACGGAGACCGAAAGGTCGGCGTGAATCATATAGTAGATATGATCAACATAGTGATGTTCACCATTGAAAACTACTCCATCTCACGTGATGATCGGTTATGGTTTAGTTGATTTGGATCACGTGATCACTTAGATGACTAGAGATGTCTATCTAAGTGGGAGTTCTTAAGTAATATGATTAATTTAACTTAAATTTATCATGAACTTAGTCTGGTAGTATTTTGCAAATTATGTTGTAGATCAATAGCTCACATTGTTGCTTTCATATGTTTATTTTGATATGTTCCTAGAAAAATTGTGTTGAAAGATGTTAGTAGCGATGATGCGGATTGGATCCGTGATCCGAGGTTTATCCTCATTGCTGCACGTAAGAATTATGTCCTTGATGCACCGCTAGGTGACAAACCTATTGCGGGAGCGGATGCGGACGTTATGAGCGTTTGGCTAGCTCAATATGATGACTACTTGATAGTTTAGTGCACCATGCTTAACGGCTTAGAATTGGGACTTCAAAGACGTTTTGAACGTCATGGACCATATGAGATGTTCCAGGAGTTGAAGTTAATATTTCCAGCAAATACCCGAGTTGAGTGATATGAAGTCTCCAACAAGTTCTATAGCTAAAAGATGGAGGAGAATCGCTCAACTAGTGAGCATGTGCTCAGATTGTCTGGGTACTACAGTCGCTTGAATCAAGTGGGAGTTAATCTTCTAGATAAGATAGTGATTGACAGAATTCTCTAGTCACCATCACCAAGTTAGTAGAACTTCGTGATGAACTATAGTATGCAAGGGATGACGAAAACGATTCCCGAGCTCTTCGTGATGTTCAAATCAACGAAGGTAGAAATCAAGAAAGAGCATCAAGTGTTGATGATTGACAAGACCACTAGTTTCAAGAAAAAGGGCAAAGGGAAAAGAAGGGGAACTTCAAGAAGAACGGCAAGCAAGTTGCTGCTCAAGTGAAGAAACCAGTGTCAGTCCTAAGCACGAGACTAAGTGCTTCTACCGCAAAGAGACCGTAATCGAAGCGGAACTACCCCAATTGATTGGCGGATAAGAAGGATGGCAAAGTGAACATAAGTATATTTGATATACATATTATTGATGTGTACTTTACTAGTGTTTATAGTAGCCCCTGAGTATTTGATACTTGTTCGGTTGCTAAGATTAGTAACTAGAAATAGGAGTTACAGAATAAACAGAGACTAGTTGAAGGGAAAGTGACGATGAGTGTTGGAAGTAGTTCCAAGATTGATATGATCATCATCGCACACTCCCTATACTTTCGGGATTAGTGTTGAACCTAAATAAATGTTATTTGGTGTTTGCGTTGAGCATGAATATGATTTGATCATGTTTATTGCAATACGATTATTCATTTAAATTAGAGAACAATTGTTGTTCTGTTTACATGAATAAAACCTTCTATGGTTATACACACCAACGAAAATGGTTTGTTGGATCTCGATCGTAGTAATACACATATTTCATAATATTGAAGCCAAAAGATTCAAAGTTAATAATGATAGTGCAACTTATTTGTGGCACTGCCGTTTAGGTCATATTGGTGTAAAGCGCACGAAGAAACTCCATGCTGATGGGATTTTGGAATCACTTGATTATGAATCACTTGATGCTTGCGAATCATGCCTCATGGGCAAGATGACTAAGACTCCGTTCTCCGGAACAATGGAGCGAGCGACTGACTTATTGGAAATAATACATACCGATGTATGCGATCCGATGAGTGTTGATGCTCGCGGTGGGTATCGTTATTTTCTGACCTTCACAGATGATTTAAGCAGATATGGGTATATCTACTTGATGAAAGATAAGTCTGAAATAGTTGAAAGGTTCAAAGAATTTCAGAGTGAAGTGGAAAAATCATCGTAACAAGAAAATAAAGTTTCTGCGATCTGATCACGGAGACAAATATTTGAGTTACGAGTTTGGTCTTCAATTAAAACAATGTGGAATAGTTTCACAGCTCACGCCACCTGGAACACCACACCGTTATGGTGTGTCCGAACGTCGTAACCGCACTTTATTTGATATGGTGCGATCTATGATGTCTCTTATCGCCA
>JAHHZJ010007692.1:0-13303 GCA_021437245.1 Aegilops speltoides | reverse complement strand
ACAAAAATGTCCCAGTGAAAAAGGCATATGGACGCAGAAGAGATCGAAGGAGCTGTGCCTGTGCCAGGGTGGCAGCAGCGTGGACGAGACGACGACGGTGGACCGGACCGTCGCCGCCTCATCGCACGTGTTTGACCGGCACGAATTAAACAAGCCAAACCAGATCGGTGGGCCCCCCACTTGATGGAGCGAGCCCCATGCTGGTTCTGTTTCCGCCCGGCTTCCTCTCTCCTTCCTCCGTCGTCCTTCGCCGGTACGGCCAGCGCCACTCGTTTTCTCTGCTGGCTAGCAGCAATAATACTCCGACTGTCGCGCACGTGAACCACGCGCTATCTACACATGCAGCGCTGGATGGATCTTGATCTTATTCTCCGATCTTATTCTGAAAATGATGCGTGTTTTCAAGATCCTGCTGGTTGTCCCCCCCAAAAAAAGATCCCGCTGGTTATAATTAAATGTAAAATGCAATGAAGTTAAAAAAAAATGCAATCAAAAGCAAGGACGATTTTGTCTTTAAATAGCACAGTCACATCTATTGACCCAAAGGCGGCAAAATGACCGAAGGCGGCAAAACAACCCCCTCGCATAGCCCACATCAATCCTCAAGCTAAAACCCCACATTGCCTACAAGGCCTCGTACAATGCAGTGTTCTTAGGGAAGTGCTTTGTAAAATAAATCAACTTTTTTTTTAATCGCCAGTCTTATATCTCTACAGGCCGGATGCCTAATTAAGCGTCTATCTTCTAGAAATAAGCACCGGTGCTTAAAAAAACAAGTATAATTCCATAAGCACCTCGCTTAAACACCTTGCATTGTGTACAAAGCAAGATATATTGCAACACTCTTCTCTATTGTTTCAAAACTCTGGGTGAACTGGTTAGTGAATGCAACATAATAACATTCGATTCTTTTGCCCCTCCCCCCTCCCCCCACGTTGGCGTTGCAAACGCGCGCTTTTTCTCTTCCTAGTACAAATTTATTTGCATGACTCCTAGCACATTTCGACCAAATGATCTTATAGAATTGCTCCGTTGGTTTGGAAAATTTCAAGAAAGACGCCATTTCATTGGTTTGGAAATAACTATTTTTTTAGATCAGTACTCTCATAGCCTCAAGGTCAAAACAACATTCATCACTTTAGCACCTGCATGAACCTTGAAGTTTGATCGGAAAACTCTATTTTCATCTTGAGATAACAAAACCGATAATCTTATTCACATTTTCCATCTACGAATTAATGAAAATTATACTAAATCATCAACACTTATTTTGGGGCGAAGGAAGTATATCTTTGCTGCATCCACTTCAGAATGTTCTACAAATTCGGCACTATGTTTTCCGTAGATCGAGCTAGTAATTATATACAATTAATCTCTGCATAGGCGAGCAATTCAAAATTAATGACCATGATCTAAACTTTTCAGCTACAAATGCTAATTAAATGGAGACGAAGACGAAGCCGACGCTGCTCGATTGATCAACTATCGGACGGCGAGAGCTCGAGGATCCGGCCGGAGAGCGCGGAGACGAGCGCCGCCTTGAACCCGGGGTCCCTCGTCAGCGTCGCGGCCATCTGCTCCGCCAGGTTCTTCCTGTCCGCTTCCGATCCCGCCTCCGTCGTCGATTGCTGCTTCGGCTGTTGCTGGGCGAGCGGTGGCGCTGGCGATGCATGGACGGCGGCTGCGTCGGCGGACTTCCTGCTGCCAGAGCCTTGCATCTTCGGCGGCTGTGCGTGGTTGTGCTCGCCCTCGTACGTGGCCACCAGGACCGTCTTGTCCTCGGCGCTACGCTGCACCTTCTTCTTCACCTGGCACGACGGCGCGAACGAGCACCGGAAGTAGGCCCTCGGGCATGGGTTGTCCTTGGTCACCTTCTGCCCGTACTTCCGCCATTGGTACCCATCCTTCACGACCTGCTTTTCAAAATGAATCGCAAATTGATTAGTTAATGGACGGCAAGAAAGTTTCGTCGCGATCGATAATCACGAGGAAGAAGATGGCTGGAAGTTCTTGGGTGTTCGTTACTTACGAGGCTGAGGTCGGAGGGGTCGGCGTGGACGTAGAGCTTGGAGACCCTGCTGGCCTTGCACTCGTCGGCGCGGACGCGCTTGCTGTTGCCGTGCTCGTGAACGGACGTGCACTCCGCCTGTTCGGGGCCGACGTTGACGCTGACGGCGAAGCCGCCGCTGGCGAGCGGCGGCGAAGGATTGCGGCCGGCGGTGTCGAGGCTGTCGCTGCGGGCGCGCTTCCTGGAGGGCGAGGCCGCGGAGCCGCCCTCAGACGTAGACAACGACTGGTGGTTGTTGGCCGCGGCCGCGGCCGCCATCATGCCGCTGACCTTGCCCTGCAAGTCGGAGTACTTGGCCACCAGCGCGCGGAGCATGTCGCTGAGCCTCCTGTTCTCCTCGCCCACGCGCCGGAGCTCCGCCTCCAGCGCCTCGACCTCGTGGGTCTTCTTGGAGGACATGAAGTCCTCCTCCACGAGGACCTTTGTATCCGGAGGGGCACCCCGCCGCGCCGTCGGCCGGCCGACGTTGAGGCCGAGGCTGAGGAAGGTCTGCCCCATCATCCACTGCTCGTCCATGTCTTTCTTGAATTCGCTGTAGCTTAAGAATGGGAGAAGTCGGAGAAGAAGACCGGGAAGCTTGCTAGCTAGAGAAGTGGTCGTGGGTGGGAGGAGGCGCGCGGTCATGAATATATAGAGAGGAGGAGGAGGAGGAGGGAGGGGACATGCGAGGGTGGGAGTTTGGTAGGAAGGAAGGAGGCGGGGGGGTTGGAGACTGCGGAAGGAGGAGGAAGCATCTTGGGGTGGGCCGGGCTCGTCGTCGTCGTGGCGCTTCTTTTGGTCGCCGTGACCGCGATAGAATATTTTTGGTGAAGCCGGGAAGAAGCAGTACTACTAGGATTAATTTTTGTGGATGACACTGACAATCAGCATGAGGGCATCGATGTATGGATGGATGCGTATTGGGTGGGAATTTTTTGATTAGTGGAGTGGGGTGGGGACGGAACAGAAGCACTCGTTTCCTTGGGGTCTCCGTTTTGGTCAACGAGAGCCATCGCGTGCCAACAACTGGGGATGCTTTCATGCTTACATTTTGGCACTCCAACAAAGAAAATTGCATGCGGCCTGCCTTGATGTTCTTCAATTATTATTATTATTTAGCAAGAAAACTTTTAATCCATCCATTTTCAATTATAATTGTACAACGATTAGTATAAATAATAAAAATTACATTCAGATCCATAGACCACCTACGACGACTATAATCACGAAAACGAGCCGAAGACGTGCCGCCGTCGTCGCCGATCCTTCGCCGGAGCCGAGCAAAACTTGTTGTAGTAGACAGTCGATAAGTCGTCGTATTCAGGCCCCATCGGACCAGTTAGCGCACCAGAACAACAACCACCGCCGTTGAAGAGTAGCGTATATCAAAGGGACCAGTCTGAAGACACATAAATATAGACGAACTATGACTGGATCCGAGTAAATCCACCAAAGGCATATCTGCCAGAGACACACCTCCACACGCCCTCCAATGATGCTAGACGCACCATTGGGATGGGGGCTAGGCGTGGAGAACCTTACCTAGCCAGCGCAATAGCCCTGACCTGCCTTGGGCCCAGACATGGCTCGCCTAAGTCTGAGCCCTAGGTCAGAACCACCGCCTCCGCGCATGCAGTAGGCACCACCAGCACCTACAAGCTCTGCGCGTCGCCGACTAGGACCCAAGAGAACGGAAGCCGCCACCGCCCTGCAACGCCTGCAAGACCACGACCACCACGGGGCAACCATGCTGCCTGGCCCGCCTCGGCCCAGAATGGTCGCCCGAACACTGGTCGAAGGCCCATCACTGTCGTCTGGCAGGGCAATCGACCGAAGGCCTTCGCCCGTCCATCCGCCTCCGCCTACACGCAACATAAGCGCCGCCGCCACTAGCCATGACACCGCGGAAGCCCCAGCCGCCACCGTGCCATGACGCCCTGCGTAGCACCGAGCCACGCAAAGCCACGCAAAGAAGGGAGAAGCTAGGGGCCCCAACGCTACCTACGCCGCTTTGGCTTTGCCAGGCGGCGCGCTCCGGCTGCGGCGAGGGTGAGGGGCCAAGAGGGGGGGGGGTTGGATCCGGCAAGGTTTATTTTTTCCATGAGGTCAAAAAAGACACCTACTTCAAGATGGAATTTTATCGATTCTATTTTTTTCTCTGTCCTGTGCATTTTTTTGAATGATTTCGTATTCCAAATATGCTCTTTCTGCTTGGTTCCCACACATGTCGTGTCAAAACCTACGATTTCGATTTCTGCCAGGAGATACACACTGGACCTGGACCCAATCCAAACCTAGACTTCGAGTTGACGTGATCTTTGGGAGAAGAAGGATTGATACGCAGTGACCTAACCAATATAGAAATCCAACTCTCAGCAGGCAGGGCCCGGTTTGGACCTAGTGTACGCACACGGTCCTGTCAAAACTCAAAACCGAATGTGGCTTGATCTCTTCGCACCATGCATCTCCGCAGCCGGCCACTCCTAATTAGCTAGCAGAGAATTGGCAAGTCGACCAGGTCACCTTTGTTGATTGGATCGTCACAGCTGATTACAATTCGTTAACATTTAACTACGTATACAGTCCATAGACTTCATCCACAGGACATGCTTACCTATAGTAATTTAATGTGTGCTTCCACTAGTATGTGAGTACTATACTACCCGGTCTATGCATGCCACCTCTTGTTTCAGACATCTGTCACATCTCCCTTGAACCGGCCGGTGCTGAGTTTGTTCGGAATTTCCCGGTTTCTTATGCAAGCAAGCATGACCGCATCAAAAGTAACTAAGAATTTCTTTCAAGTACTCCAAAAGTGACGAAGTTGGCGTTCTTCAACATTCTGAAACAATGAACATGAAGAAGCGGAGAGGTCCATGCATGTCCGATTGATGAACATAAGTACTACTCCCTCCGTTCCCAAATACTTGTCTTTCTAGGCATTTCAAATGGACTCAACATACGGATGTACGTAGACATATTTTAAAGTGTAGATTCACTCATTTTGCGCCGTATGTAGTCACTTGTTGAAATCTTTAGAAAGACAAGTGTTTAGGAACGGAGGGAGTAGGAGTGGTTTGCATGCATACTCCCATCCAACATATTGGTCAAATTGTTAATATATCCAAGGATGACAGGGTTTAACGCTAATTTAAGCGGCTGCATCTGGAAGAAAGGTGCCCATCTCTTCTTGCACGAACGACACGTACACATTTGTTTGCTCTCACGTGTGAACTCGGAGGGAAGCTGCAAAACTTGTGATAACAATACTACTGTATTCTCGGGTTGTTGTTAGGGTCCCTTTTTGGTTGGCAAGCCAGAGTATCATATGCAAGTTCAATGTGATGGGGGGCATGTGGATATCGAAGCATCGAATCTGTACTACTAGTACTGGTAGCTACGTTTGCTGCACATCTAGCACGTGTTGTAGCATGTCTGCATAGAAGCGTATGCATGTAAGACACACCAGAAAACTGCCAACTACTGATCGATCACCGACGAGAAGATATGATTCGACCAGCATTGGCAAGATGGCCAACAGATGTTGGGTTTAGTGGAACAAATTTGTCTCTTAAGTGTAACTCCAACCGTTGCTCTATCGATAAATTAACCGTCATTTACGGGAAGTTGAGGCAAAATAAGTTCTCCAACAGATCTCGTAAACCTCCTTTATTTTCAGAGAATCCGGTAAAACTGCCTCAATCTCACCTCAAGCTTACGCGAAGATGTCTTTCCCATATCTTTTTGGCAGGCTAAAATTTCACCAACCGCCACGGCTGCACCCTCTCCCGCCGCCCTCCCTTGCCCGCAACGCTGCCGCCTGCCGCCAACTCACCCACGATGTTGCCTGCACCTGGGCTGCCAAGCCACCTCTCCCGCGTCCGCTGGCATGCCCCTCGCTAGCAGCTACCGCCCCATCCGTTGATGTCACTAATTGACGTATCCTAGCAATTACCTACGTAATGCTTAATTGCAAAAAAATGTATTTAAGGAAAGAAGTTTAGGAAAATTGACAAAAGTTACTTTCAGAAAAATTCTCCTAACTTTTACGGGAAGGCAAAAAAAAAACAGTTTTACAAGAAGATTTTGAAGGGAATTGATGGAGTTTCTCTAACGAATTAAGGAAAGCCTCCCTGATGTTCAGCCCCGAGGGAGGGCTATTATATAAGAATACTAATGATTACTGTGAAAAATCATTATTTTGTTGTTTCATTCGGAGCTGATTTGGGCCCTCAAACAACCGCGGACGCGCACACGGATAGTGGCCGGGCGTGCCTCAAATTGTACAATTTACAATCACATATCCTATTTTCAAAATATTTGTTACATGCAGTGCCATGCAAGTCGATCGTTCTGTCCGTTTTGGGCCGGCGGGCCATCGAAAATTGCTCATACTTCAAATTTTCACACCCGTATTAGTCTCACCTCGCCAAGTGATGAGCTAGTCGACCAGCTTAAATATCCGGGTCATCCAAAAGGGATAAGCATCAAACATCATTGCGTCCTTTGTTAAGCATATGGACTCTTACTATGAATCTTCTATCTTTATCACATAGAAGATTCATAGTCAGGGTCTATCTACTTCACATAGGGAACATTGGTGTCGGCTTTTTTGAATCACTATGTGTTTATGCATCAAAATAAAATAAAAATCTATTGTCATTGTAGTAGAGGTATCAATGTATATGACCGAGACAAACTTGACACTCGATGAACAATCATCAGTCAATGAAATGCCATCTAGTGCCAAATTTATCTCGACCACACATGCAAGAATTGATAGACCTACACAACAACAACCAAGCTTGCCGCCATCCGCTGGCGCAGCTATTTAAGCCGGGCGGTGTTCGCCTCGCCCGGTGATGTGGGACTAAAATTTGGTTGCACGAATGAGAGAGGGAGGAGTTTCGGTCGCTGCAGGTGGGAGAGGGAGGAGTTTCGGTTGCTGCAGGTGAGACCGCTACGACCTGCAGCGGGGTCGGCGGGCGAGCCCGAGTGCCCCTATATCCGCCTCATATTTGCGCTGAATATGAGAAATGCTGTTCAATCCGGGCGTTTGAGGCACGTTTGATGCGCCCGCCTACGTCAGATTTTCGCGACCGTGCAGTACCCGGGCGTGTAAGACGGTCTGAAAAGTGCGGCTGTAGATGCCCTAATTGATGGTACAAAAAAAGCGGAGGCGATTGTTAGCACATGAAACACGCGGGCCGCCGCGGCGCGCCTACGGTGGAGCAGAGCCATCCACCCGCAAAACAGAGGACACACTGCCGAGCGAAAAGAGACGAGTCAAAGCCAGACTCGAGGACGCGAGGGATCTCAAAGTAGACCGGCCAGGTCAGATCCCAAGGGATATGATTGGATGCATACGGTGTATCCTCCGGCATGACGGTTGCCGTCCCGGCCAGAACGTCGGAGCTTGACTTGGCCATGCCCTTTGTGGTCGGAGATGCGTGCGGAAGCGGCAGAGCATGCGGTGGGGAAGGCTCCACCTCGATCTCTATTCTGGTGGCCCGCCGGCGGCCGGTGGTGGCTTTGTGGTGGACCTTGACTAGCTCCATGGCCGGCGCCACGCTTCCTCTCGTTCTTTTCCAGTCGGGGCGACTACCCACACAAAGTCATGTGCGTGCGTACCCATGCTGGTTTCATCGCGTTAGTCCTAAACAAGACGCTTACTTAAGGGATTACTCAGCGTTCAGCATGGATCCACCCACTCGAGTAATTAAGCACGTGACAAGAGTACTTTGCCATGGCTGACTCGCAAAGGCATGCGCCTAGTTTGACAAACCACTGGAGGAGTAGCGATGAAGAATCTCATGCGAGATCCTGGCGTCTTGACTTCATTGGGATCCCCGGGTGGACAGGACGAGGAAAGAAACGCCACAAACCACGCATTTCCTAGCTGTGGGGATTGCGGATCCGACCTTTGCATGCCATGGGCGCATGTATCAACGGCCCGGACCCATCTCAGATCACGAGAATCTCACACCCAAAATCCTTCTAATACGCCGTGCGGACGGTCCGATCAATAACCTGTCAAAAAAACCCGACTCAACCAGACACTTCAAATGTCCAGGCTGACCGGTATCTTTTATATCAAGCCCAAATTTGGGCAGCTATGTGGATACTCGGCCGTGATTGGGCGCGTATTCCACATCGGACCCGGCTCACGCTGGTCCACCCAAGCCACATATATTTCTCCCCATCCGCTCTAAGGATCAAAACCAAGCAACTTTCTCCTCTCCACTCCGCCTCCAAGCTCTTCTTCGGCGCTCTCCTGCATGGTGGGCAGCGGATTCGATTCCTACACCTATAGATCCGTCAATCCCAAATTCATCCCACGCGGTCCCGGGAAGTGAATGACCGTCCGGCTTGCGCTTCGCCGCTCTCAAGAGGAGGCCGCCTGACGGCATCACTCGGACTCCTTCTGTCAGGAATCCGTTGCATCCGCCCAAATGGCGCTTGGAACCGTCGCTAGGTGTGCCATTGCTGCCACACCGGAGGTGGTGCAGTCAGTCTGGCGTCCGAACACGGTGACAGACGCGTAACCCCATTGTTGGCGCGCCGAAGCGGAGGATGCACTGTGGGCACCGTGCGAGACAGCGGGCACATGTGGCGGCAGTATGTATCCAAGGTCAACTGGGCTCAAGGCTAACTAAAACGGCCGTTTTAGTTAGCCTTGAGCCCAGCGGACAAATCCACCAATCCCTCTCTATCCCTTCTAACAAAAAATACATATGCTAAAAAAAATCACAGATTTGCTTTTTTCTTTTTGCAGCTCTCATTTTAATGAATGCCGACCTGACAATTTACACATGTGTACATTATGTATCTAGGTATATATGTAGTTTTTTCAGTTTTTTTGAAACTGGAAAGTTTGAATTTTTATTTTCAAATTAAGGCCTCCATGGAGCTCTGCCTCCATTTGGCATTTTCGCTCGTCACTGACTGAATTAGATTTTTCATTTTGAGAAAAAAAAAGGATAATGAACCTCCGCAGTGTGACACTTTAGTTCCCCACTAGTTTGATCCTGAGCTAAAAGCATTGTCCAGTCCCAGTCTATTCTCTTACTTCTTTTTTGCGAATCAGTCTATTCTTTTACGTGTGACTTGAAGCAAAAAATGAAGGGCCAGTTGTGCATCACAACATTATCCATTGGCGGCGCCACGTTTCCTTGTGAGCCTTTTCTTCCTTTCCAGTCACTACAACTTTAAAGTAAGTCATTTGCGTACCCATGGTGCTTTCATCCCGTTGGTCCAAAACAAGACGCTTACTTCCGGGATTACTGAGCATGGATCCACCCACTCGAGTAATTAAGCACGTGATGGCGTACGTTCGTAACAAGTACTTAGAGCAGGTACTCCCTCCGTTCCTAAATATAAGTCTTTCTAAAGATTCTAATAGGGACTACATACTGATGTATATAGATATGGTTTAGAGTGTAGATTCACTTATTTTGGTTCGTATGTAGTCTCTATTGGAATCTCTATAAAGACTTATATTTAGAAATGGAGGAAGTATAATAGATCCTTGTCGGCAGGCTGTAAACCTTTCCAAGTCAGCAAAATCGCATCTGGAGGAGAGAGAAAGGAGGAAAGAGAAGGGAGCCGGCGTTTCACTTATCGCCGGGCTATAGCTCAGTTCACGAGAGAAAAGGTCAGCATGCAAGCTGTATAAAACCTGATGCTGCTTCCTCGGATCCAATCAGTTGCGTTTCCCACCATTCTTTGCATGGCCAGTGGAGTAGCCCGTCTACATGGCACCGGTACGCGGCTAGTCTAACAAGCCGCTAGAGTACTTTGCCGTGGCTGACTCGCTAAAGTATGCCCCTAGCTGGTCTAACAATTCACTGGAGTGGTGAAGAATCTAATCCGAGATCCTCGCGTCTTGACTTGTTTTAGCGCACGCAACAGGAGGGTGGCTTCAACGGGCGCGCAAAAACTGCGCGCGCGCTATAACGAGTTGGGCGCGCTGCCGGATACGCTATCCCGCGCGGTGTATTTGGGTCGCCCGCTTCACAGCGCACACTCGAAGGCCAGGCCGCACTTCTCCTCTCCGCCACCTATGACCAGCAGGCGCGGCGCGACCGCCATGGACGCACGCGCCGCACCCCGCCACCCCATTGTACAGCCAGCCGCGCCGCCGAAACCCTAGCGCGGGAGCGTTATGTCGCCACCGCCGAGTCCGCCGAAGGCCGGCCTCACAAGCGCAGTTTCTTCGCCGCCGGGATGACCACGCCGACGGGCGTCGCGCGCAGCGCGTCCGTGCCGCCGCCGCACCCTCGAAGCTCCCCAATGCGGCGCGGACGAAGAAGGGCAAGACATCTGCGAAGAAGAACAAGGCGGCGGACGGCTCCGGCAGCTCGAAGGCGAGGGGAAAGAAGCTTGCAGGGCATTCGACGGGCGCGGCGGCTACCGAAGCGCCGGCGAGCTCACTCGTTGAGCCGGCCGCCGTCGCGCACCATGTGTTTGACGAAATTCCTCCAAGGTAAAAAAAATTCCATCTTTTATTTTTTAGTTATTTGTTCAATGCATCATCATATAGATAGCTTATTTGCATTGTTCATAAAATTTTGTAGTCTCAACGATGATGCATACATGTCAACTATGGGTGTTGGGTCCAACAATTCATATTGGCCTCAAACCAATGACATCCATTTCGAGGACCACAAGTTTGAGGTGGACGAGGAGGGTGAGGGCATTGTCGACGCGCCGAAAGGAAGAGCGGGCAATTACTCCACCAACAATGACAAGTTACTATGCAATACTTGGTTCCAAGTGTCGAGGGATCCATCCGTTGGAGGTGATCAAAGTAGAGACGCTTATTGGGGGCGAATGAAAGAACACTTTGATGCTCACAACGTGAGTGAAGTTGACCGCTCCGAGAGATCACTTCGGTCCCGATGGTCGACAATCAACTCCGATTGTCAAAAGTGGGCGGCCGCACAAAAGTCAGTTGACAAGATTAACCCAAGTGGCACAAATGAGGATGATAGAGTAAGTGGCATCTCATACATGTTCATAATACTTGTTTTTGGTGTCCGAAGTGCTAACTTGTTTTGTTTTTCTTTTAGTACAACATTGCACAAAATTTGTTCAAAGAAGAGACGAGGACAACCAAGAAGGGGAAGATCAAGAAAGGAAGGGTCTTTACCTTGCCTCATTGCTATGAAGTGTTAAAGGATGATGAGAAATGGAAGAAGCGTGAAGATTTGGATGATTTGCATTTGAGCAAGAAACGCAAGCGAACAATTGAGTTGAATGATGATGATGAGGTGGATGATGCATCAAGTGATGACGGCAAGAGAAGACCCACACCCAACTCGGTTTCATACTCGAAGCCAAAACGGCCAGATGGGTGCAAGAAAGACAAAACCGAAAAGAAGAAGAGGAAAGGAGATGATGAGCTCAAAAATGCTATGGAAGCAATTGTCAAGGCAAGAAAACAAGCCAACGAGGTGAGGAAAATGGCAAGGAACCAAGATGCCGCGGCCGAGGAGAGGAGGTTGGCGGCCGAGGAGAGAAGGGTGGCGGCCGAGGAGAGGAAGGTGGCTTTGGAGGAGATGAAGGTGAGCAATGAGGAGCGAACTAGATTGTTGGAATGGGAGAAGCACTTGTTCTTCTTGGACACATCCAACCTCAATGAAGCGCAAAAGGAATATGTCAATCTTGCCCGTGAAGAAGTGTTGATGCAAAAAAGAGCCATGATTCGCGCAATGGGTGGCGGTGGCCATGGCGGCATGGGTGGCGGTGGCCTCGGCGGCATGTGTGGCGGTGGCATTGGCGGTATGGGTGGTGGCGGCCTTGGCGGTCGCCTTGGTGGCATGGGTGGCGGTGGCCTTGGCGCCATGGGTGGCATGGGTGCCTTCGGAGGTACCATGAGCAGTTTAGGTGCTATGGGAGGGATGGGTGGATCTCCGGCCGCCATGGGAGGCATGGGTGGCTTTGGAGCACCCCCCGACGCTATGGCCGCCATGGGAGGCATGAGTTTTGCTTCTCTCATGAGAGGCATGGGTGCACCTCTGGCTGCCATGGGCGGAATTGTTGGGAAACGTAGTAATTTCAAAAAATTTCCTACGCACACGCAAGATCATGGTGATGCATAACAACGAGAGGGGAGAGTGTTGTCTACGTACCCTCGTAGACCCGAAGCGGAAGCGATCACAACGTAGAGGAAGTAGTCGACGTTCTCCTCGCGATCCGACCGATCCCGCGCCGTCACTCCGGCGCCCCGAGTTCTTGACACACGACAGCTCGATGGCGTCCCTCGTACTCGATCCAGCCGAGTGTCGAGGAGAGTTTCACAAGACGACGGCGTGGTGACGATCTTGATGTTCCACCGGCGCAGGGCTTCGCCTAAGCTTCGCGACGGTATGATCAAGGTGGAATATGGTGGAGGGGGGCACCGCACACGACTAAGGAACGATCCGTAGATCAATACTTGTGTGTTCTAGGGTGCCCCCCTGCCCCCGTATATAAAGGAGGGAGGGGGGAGGCCGGCCGGCCCCTATAGGCGCGCCAAGGAGGGGGGAGTCCTCCTCCTAGTTGGAGTAGGACTCCCTTTCCTAGTCCAACTAGGAAGGAGAAGGGGAAGGAAAGAGAGAGAGAGAGAGGAAAGGGGGGCCGCGCCCCCCCCCTCCTTGTCCTATTCGGACTCCCACAGGGGGCCGCCTCCCCGGCCCTCTCTCTCCCTCTTGGCCCACTAAGGCCCATACTTCCCCGGGGTTCCGTAACCCTCCGCACTCCGTTTTCTCCGAAACTTCCGAACCTTTCCGGTGTCCGAATATAGCCGTCCAATATATCAATCTTTATGTCTCGACCATTCCGAGACTCCTCGTCATGTCCGTGATCACATCCGGGACTCAACTTCTTCGTACATCAAAATACATAAACTCATAATAACATCCATCGAAACCTTAAGCGTGCAAGGACCCTACGGTTCGAGAACAATGTAGACATGACCTAGAACTATTCTCGGTCAATAACCAATAGCGGGACCTGATGCCCATATTGGTTCCTACATATTCTTCAAGATCTTTGTCGGTCGACCGCATAACAACATACGTTGTTCCCTTTGTCATCGGTATGTTACTTGCCCGAGATTCGATCGTCGGTATCCAATACCTAGTTCAATCTCGTTACAAGTCTCTTTACTCGCTCCGTAATACATAATCTCACAACTAACTCATTAGTTGTAATGCTTGCAAGGCTTCATGATGTGCATTACCGAGAGGGCCCAGAGATACCTCTCCGACAATC
>JAHHZJ010007691.1:0-16253 GCA_021437245.1 Aegilops speltoides | reverse complement strand
TGTATGGATATGGCCAAGACATGATGCGAAAGTGTATATCGACTAGAGGGGGGTGAATAGGCTTTTTATGAATTCTTCATCGAGGAATTTGTCGGTGAGGAAATTCCTTAGCTAAGAACTACTTGCAGCGAATATGTACTCTAAGTAAACATAACAGATACACACATAGTCAAGATGATGAAATGAAGACTAAAAACAGAGTACGGAAAACGTAAACACAGGATAACAAGATGAAGACAAACAGATCAAGAAATTGAACTCGAGGAATTTGTGAAAGTCTTCACAAAGTCTTCAAGCACGATATGAACAACATGCAACATGTAATGAGGAAATGGAAGAGTTGAGGAATTAGAACCACGGCTTGGTGAAGACAATGATTTGATAAACCGGCCCAACTGCTGTCTCAGCTTGTACGTCTGTTGGAGCGGCCGAGTATTTAAACTCGAGGACACATCCCGGACACCCACCTTTTGAGCGCAACTCAGACACCCACCTCACCAGATTCTCCTTGAACTAAGACCACGCAGCCTCGGCCCAATCACTGTGGTAAGTCTTCAGTGACTTCCAAACCTTCACAGACTTGGTCACTCGGCGATCCACAATTCCTCTTGATGTTCTAGACCTTGACGCCTAACCGTCTCGAAGAAGCACGCCTTCAAAGGTAATAAGCGCCGGATCCACGCAGATCAATTTCTTCACCGATGCTCAATCACTTTGGGTTTGTGGGGGTTTTGTTTTGGGATTTTCCTCACTCGATGATTTTCGCCAAAGTCCCTGGAGGATGGGTTGCTCTCAAATGACAAGTGTCAAGTTCTTCGAGCAGCCAACCAACTAGTGGTTGTAAGGGCGGCTATTTATAGCCTAGGAGCAGCCCGACATGATAAGACATAAATGCCCTTCAATGATATGACCGTTAGGTGGATAAGATATTTTGGGACAGCGCCAAGAAGACAAAGAACGGTCGGAAATTTGACTCTCAAATTCCTCGTATATCATGTTCTCATCGGTAGGCACTTCAGACCGGCGACTTTAACTCTCGGCCAGAAAGAAAGTCTCAAGGAATGTAAGAATCAAGGCTCACATCGATGAATTTGACGAATCTGTATGAGATTTCCAATGGCTTCACTCAAGGGATTGGTAGGTGTAGGATTTTGAGTTGAGCATCACATGGAAATTTTTCCTTAGTATTTCTAATCCCTTTAACAAGACGGTGTTTCCTATGACTCAAGAAAGAGAAATGAAACTACGAAAACAAAAGTCTTCACGCTCATATTCCTCAATGATTATCAAGTCTTCAAGGTCACACCAATTTCTTCACTTTCAAAGTCTTCTAAAGTCTTCGAATATCAAAGTCTTCATCAAGAACTTCATTTTAGGGTCGACTTTCTCTCAGAAATATCAAACTCCTCATAGACTTATAGACCTGTACACTCACAACGATTGCCATTTAACCTATAAGTCTTCAATACACCAAAATCACTAAGGGCACTAGATGCACTTACAATCTCCCTTTTGGTGATTGATGACAACATAGGTTAAGTTTTCAACGGGATAAACATATGGAGTGTAAATATCGATATTGAGGAATTTGATTGCAAGATATAGAAGAACTCCCTAATATGTGCATAATGAGGAATTTGCTTTTGAGGCAATGCACATTTGAAGAGTTGAATCATGGAGATCTCCCCTATATCTTGTAATTCATACACGATTTGATATATAATATGAAGAATTTGAAATGCATGATGAAGTATGGTGCTCGATGAGATACAAAGATGCGGCAATAATATTGACTAGGAATAAGCATGCGTAATATCACATCAAAAGTTTCAGAGCTCAAATATCACATTTAGAGCTTAGTGCTTCAAAAGCATCAAAGCATCAAACGATCAAAGCACGCACTAAAAGTATCAAGGCACCATCGGATTTAAGATTACAACTCGATCCAATTAAAAGTTTCGAAGAACGAGAGTTGTAACTTAATAAAAAACACCCATAATATAAACCCGCTTGAAGACTAACTCAGATTTCTCCCCTTTGTCATCAAATGACCAAAAGGATCAAACCGAGGACTAACGCCCTAAAGATTTTCAAGTTGATGGAGGAGCGCCGCCGTTGGGGTTAGTTGGACGAGGGCCCCCGCAGTTGTCGCCCAAATCTTCATGTTCATGGGCCAAGGGAAGAATAAGAGCCGGCCACCGATCGGGAACTTTGACTCTCTTGAATTTCTTCGAGGTGGGCCACCAAAAGCTTCCCCGAGACCCATAGTCTTCAATTCTTTGGCGAATATACATGATTAAGAACAAACCCAAAAAGGTTGAGGGTTTCATGAAGGTAGTAATGATTTTTCTTCACCGCATTATGCGTTGAGGTCATGTTGTGAAGAATTGCAGCAAATTGACGCTTCACCCATTTCCGAATGCTCAACCTTCCGATGAAGACCGAGGAGTAACTTCACGATCACCATCACCCGGTGTCTTGCTTGAGGCTTTTGTTCCGAGGTATTTATGGCAAATCTGTTGCGTAATCGCCATTGGTGGAGGATGAAGCTAGACGGAATCGACCATCCAATGGAAATGCCTTCATCAATCAACCGCTTCTTTGCCCTTATCATCGATGATGAAACCGGTCGCTTGAGGACTTAATGGGGCAAGTAGCTGCCATGGTTCAGAGTGTCACTTTGTAATTCAAAGGAAGATCTTGCCTTATGAATCTTATAATCCAAGGCGATATGGCTTCAAATTTCAAAAGGTGACATTGCAACATTGGCCGGAGTCCTCATGAAGAAATCATGGAAATTGACAGAACGCCATGAATGATATTGAAAAGCATGTTCTTCATGATGCCAACGACATCTTCTTCATTTGAGTCGGGGCCTTTGATGGGACTCATTGTCTTCGCCAAGATTCTAGAAAAGGCATACAAGAATTCCTTGAGAGGAATTTGGTTCGAGGGGCCCCCCTGCTTCAAAGGCTTCATGAGCACTTGCATAAAGTGATCGACAGTTCGGGTTTGTAGATCAACATGCATTCATGGGGAGGATCAAGAGGAAGGACACGGCAATTCAAGGTTGGTGCCTTGTAATGAGTATTTTCCGTCATCCAATCCAAAGACCCATGAATTGATATCTTCAAGATTCCCGTGATGGAGGCATAGAACCAAGAATGAGTTCTTCATTCCAACCAGATATCAATGCAGAAATTCAGCAGCCCCGCATCGTGAATAACCCCGAGGACGGCTCAAGCATGGCAATGATTCCATATCCACATGAGGAATATGCTCATGGTCAAGATCTTGTCCTTGTCAAATAGCACCGAGGAATAGAAGGGCTTGAGTTGGAGTCCTAAGCCCTTTTCCTCATGCAGCAGAGTATATGGATTATAAGTAGGAAGAACACATGCTCGTAAAAGAAGTCTTTAGCCTTGAATTTTTGCTTGCTCGAGAATGGATTCTTCTTTGGGCAGAGGAATGTCTGGATTTGCAAAGACAACCTCGGAATCCGATCTCGTGTTCTTCAGTCGAGGAATTTCGGTTCCTCTTCCGTAACTGGGATCAAAAAGAGGTTCTTCCTTAGGGCTGGAATTTCCCCATTAATGAAGATGGGGATGAGTTTTTCAGAGCCCAATTGTACAGCTTGTAGCCGGGACCGAGGAACTTGTTGAATCGGAGGAAAGAGGAGTATTGGGATGTCATTTTCCCAAAAGTCATCGCTCATCACCGTGTAGTGCACCCAATATCCATTCTTCATCTTCATTTTCATTCTCAACACCAGCCTCTTCACCGGAACCGAGGCATGGGTGAGGAAACGATCGCGGTGAAGGGAATGCTTCCACTTCAATTTCTTCATCAAGCTGTTCCGAGGTAGCAAAGATTGATTTTCTTCATCGATCCGCTGGGATCGTAATCTTCCCATAAGGAACAATTTCCTTGGAATGGAGGAAATGGGAATGGCATCAATAGGATTTTCAATCGAGCTGGTCATTGGTTCATTTTCCGCAGTCAAGAATTTGACGCACTGATGCCTTTTTTCAACCGCACTGCTCAGAGCCTTTTGTCTTTTCACTTGATAGGCGTAGGAAGAATTGGAGTTGGTTTCAGCAGGAGGAGCCGAGGATGTGGTTTTCTTCAAAAAGGCTTACGATCTCTTTTTTTCAGCGCACTACTAGTGGATGCCCTGAATTTCTTCAAGGCCGGAATGGAGTCTCGGAACTTGATTTCATCAAGATGTTGAAAGTCATGAAAGGTCGGGAAGTTTTCAAAAGGAGTGAGTCTTCACCGAGGATTTTCTTGTTTGGGGAGCTGCAATAGTTTATTTTCTTCACAAATTGATTTAATCTCACCTTGGCCTTGCCAATCAAGATTTAGCGATCAAACCTTGCCGAGTGCTTGATTTCAGATTGAGCTTTTAAAGTTCTTCAGAGTCAAGTTGACATGTTCTTCCTCAAGCTCCTTTCCGCTTGTGTTCTCTTTGATCTCACGAGTTTTCAAATTTCCATTTCTTCAAGGATGAAATGGTTCAAAGATATGACTTTGACCAGAGTCGGCGATCCGTATGGGAGTGTTTGGATCCCGATATAGGTCGATGAAGTCAAGGATCTTCTTCATCCGTAAGGAGGCACATTTGTTCTTTTGGCTCTAGCCCTTGGTCAATTGCCTCCGATGATTTCCAAGTTCTTCATCAAGCTTCATCCGAGGGCACGTTGAATGCAACCTGCTTTTTTGACTTGGCCGAGGACCGGCCCAAGTTGCTTTTGTCTTCAACAAAGGGCCTGAGGAGGACAGGGAAAGGAGGAACTTGCCCAAAGGGCAATCAAAACCCCGAGTCCTTTGACATGTAGCAAGATGCAAGGAGTTGAGGACTTGGAGGAGCACCGAGGATTTTGAATGAGCAGCAGCAGTCGAGGAATTTGCCGTGAGGGTGCGGCCGAGGAACCGGGCCGGAGGGCCGATGGTGAAGCACTTGGCGCGCGGCTTGGCATTGATTTCTGGCTTGACCGAGGCTCAAAGGGCAGCAAGAGCAGCAAGAATCCTCATTGAATTTCCTCACCGCCTCCTTGGCCTGTTTTGCCACTTGGCTTGGCGCCAGACCATTCTTCAGAAATTTCACCAGCTTGATGTCAGGATCAACCGGCCAAAGGCAAGGAGCCTTGGGCATGGAGGAAAGGCAAATTTCCTCATGTACTTGGGAGTAACATAGCGATATTTCCATTCTCGCCCCATCTTCTTTTCTATCTCTTCAGACAAACTTTCGTTGATTTTTGGTCTCCCTCCAAACTTGGCTTCATCCAAAAATTTTGTATATTTCATCAGGATCTCAAAGGCAGCCATGACCTGCTTCTTTCCTCCTTCAGGGTCTCTTGCCTTCTCGCCATTTTCTTCGATGAGGAATTTGAACTATAAAGCACTCAAGAAGTATGCAGTTTTTCTTCAAAGGAAATGAGTTAAGTTGATGAGAACCTAGTGATTCAAAGAGGACAGAGTAAATAGGGAAGGGCGAGGAATTTGGAGAGGTCATATGCCTCGTAAGATTTTTCAAAAGGAACAAGTTTGAGGAATTTGACCAGTTGAGCCTTTAGGAATTTTAAGGTTGCCTTAGGTTCCAGAGTTGTTGATTGAAAATCCGACAATTGAGGAATCTTGAAGAAATGAATGCTTAGAGAGATAAATCAAGAGCATATAGGTGTGAGGTGTTCAATGTGAAGATTTGAAGACCAAAAAACACCTTTGAAGATTTTCGAAAGATTTGAGAATCAAAGTGAGTAATAAAAGTGATTTTTAATTACCCAACTAAAGAACACAAACAGGAATGAATCAGTGAAGTTCCGTTAGATCTCCCACGCCCTAACTTGGCAGAGGGAGACGCTAACGGCGGCGGGAGTAGATTTCCGCCGGCGGAAAGTAAGGGCGACGAGGTCGAGGCAAAGGAAGCCTTCCTCACCCGATGGGCGAAGTAAGGGGCGCTTAGGGTTTGAGGAGAGCTCGAGCGAGACAAATAATCGGCGGAGTAAATGAAGTAAGGAAGGAGAGGGTATTTATACCATCAGAAAAACTGTTCGCTCAAGATTTTGGGACAACATGCCCCTGCCCTTTCTCCTTCACGCGACATGTGTCACCCACGCATCCGTGATGAGATCGTAAGATCGTGGGTGATTAAACTAATGTATCGTGGGAGCGGAACGGTTTGAGCTAAAACCAAAATCGGATAAGATTTGTTTAAAATTTCGTTTCCAAATTTCTTCACCGGACAAAAGGAAGACTTTGAACGAAGTTTCAATCAACGCATATGAAGAATTTGTGAATAGATTGGGTTGAGTATAGCATAGAGGGGAAGGGTCCGATCACATTCACTTAGCGTAAATCCAACTAAGAATTAGCAATAAGTGAATGCTTAGAGGACATAAACTCAAATTATATAGCCAATGAAGAAAAACAACGAAAGTCATTGAAGATTTTGCAAAGTTGAAGAATTTGAAAAACGAGGAATTTCAAAATGAGGAAAACTCAAATTGAAGATTTTCAACTTTTGTGGTTGGGAGCCCACCAATAAGAATGATGATTTCGATAACCGCATAATTGTCGAGGGTTCGAGAATCAAATTCTTCATTTTTTTCACAGAGTGTTATTCTTCATTGATTGAAGAAAAAATTTTTCATGTGTTGACATCTAAGTCATCAATTCCGATAAGGGTTAGGATGTGTGTCCTTTCAAAGAACATTCAAGATTCTAAGATATTTTAGCTCCACCCAACTTGCTAAATCTCTTCTCATCCAAGGGCTTAGTGAAGATATCATAGCTGTTCTTCGCCTTCACATGCTCGGGAGATATCGCCTTCAACACATGATCACGAAGAAAATGATGACAACTGGATGTGCTTAGTCTTGGTGCTAACGGGTGAGCAATCTTGATGGCACCTCTTGTCGCAGAGGAGAGGCACATTCTTCACGCTGACGCCCATAGTCCTTGAGGGTTTGTTTCATCCAAAGCAGCTTGAGCACAGATGAGCCAAAGAGCAATGTATTCAACAAAGAGACGGATACGCAGTTCGCTTTCTTCGAGGACCAACACCAAAGATCGTCCGAGGAAATGACAAGTGCCATGTTGACTTTTGGGTCCCACATCACCAAAGATAGTCAGAAGGTAATATCCAATGAGATCAAAAGCAGAGCCCTTGGGGTACCATAATCCTAGTGTTGGTGTGTGAGCTAGATATCAAGAATATGCTTCACAGCCTTATGGTGTGATTCCCGCAGCTTGAAATCGGGCACACATGCAAACACTAAGCATTATATCCGCCTAGATGCACAAAGTACAATAAGGAACCAATCATGGAGCGGTATACCTTGTGATCAAATCAATACCATTTTCATCAAGGCATAGATGGCCATTTGTGGGCATAGGAATTTTGACGCCTTTGCAATCTTGCATGCCAATTTCCCAAGACATCTTTGAGGTATTTCTCCCAGATATGAATATGCCATTCCGATTTAATTTGAAGACCTAAGAAGAATTTCAACCTCCCATCATAGACATTTGATATTCTTCACTCATCATATAGGCAAATTCATCATTAATCGTTGGTTAGTACAGCCAAAGATAATATCATCAACATATATTTGGCACACAAACACCACCATCATATGATTTAGTAAAAAAGAGGGTCGTGAACGGTGTGAAGCCATTCTTCACAAGAATTCCTTCAATTGTCATACCACCCGAGGGGCTTGCTTGAGGCCATAGAGAGCCTTATTGAGTCTCAAGACTTTGTCGATTCTTGGGATCTTCAAAACCTGGGGTTGAGCAACATATACTTCTTCCTCAAGCTTACCATTGAGGAATGCACTTTTCACATCCATTTGATATAAGATGATATCATGATGGTTAGCATAAGCAAATAAAATGTAATGGCCTCAAGTCTAGCAACAAAAAAGTTTCATCAAATCAATTCCTTCAACCTTGTGCCTTTGAGCTACTAGTCGTGGCTTATTCCTCACCACAAGGCCATTTTCATCTTGCTTGTTGGGTAGATCCACTTTGTGCCAATGATATTATGCTTTGGAGGATCTCGGGCGATTGACCAATTCCTTTACATTGTTCAACCTCGAACTGATGTAATTCTTCTTGCATAGCCCTAATCCACCCGCCCGTAAATGCTTCATCTTCCTTAGTGGGCTCAGATAGAAACAAAAGCATAGTGCCCACAAAAGTTAGATAAGTGTGAGGCTTTTGAGCGGTGAGAGGACCCGTGCGCCTAATGTCATCGATGATCTTCTCCACTTGCACTTCTTTTGCAACCCGGATGAGTGGGTTGTCACGAGGATTTTGATCACCATTTTCTTCAAAGACCATTTTCCTCATCATGTTCTTCGGCATCACCGATGTTCTTCATTAACAGGAATGAATTCTTCAAAGAGATTCTTCAAGAGGAATAACATCCTCGCCTGTTTTGAGCTTGATAGCATCCCAAAAGGCTGGTTCATCTAACATAGAAGGTAGGTGCTCTTTTGAGCCATTAGTTTCATCGAACCGCACATCTACAAAGGTCAACAATCTTGTGAAGAAAATGTTAAACCTCAGAGGGTGCGTAGTCCTTTCCGAACCAAGCATAAAACCTTCATGTGCTTTGCAAATTTAGAGTTGTGGTGAGGATCTCTAATCCAACATTTAGCAATCAAGACTTTGAAATAACTCACATTGGGTTTCTTGTCTGAGGAGTTCATAGGCGCCTTTGAAGAATTTGTGAAGATATACTTGCTGATGATGGGAAAGATCAATTGATCAATCCGTAAACGCCGGGTTTTGTATTCATCAAGCATAGTGCGAGCCATCTCAACAAGAGTTCCGTTTGCGCCCACGACGCCCATTCTCCCGAGGAGTATGGGAGCGGATAATTCATGAGTAATACCAAGTTCATCAAGATAGGCATCAAGACCGAATTTTGAACCCGGCCCATTGTCACTTCGATATGCTTGATCTTCACACCAAAGTTGGTTGAAGCCCCAAAATCGCTTGAAGACTTCCTCGCCTTCATTTTGGGCAAAATGTGTACCCATGTATATCGAGAATAATCATCAACAATGACAAAACCATATAAAGATGCATCATTAGTGACCTGGAATAATGGTTAGGTCCCAAGAGGTCCATGTGAAGCAATTCAATGGACGGTAGTGGTCATGATAGTCTTCGCTGGGTTGGCCTTGGTCATTTTTTCCGCTTCCATGCTCCGGATAAGGATCCTTGAGGAATTTGACATTCTCAATGCCAATGACATGCTTCTTCTTGCAAGCTGTTCAAATTCCTCATGCCTCGCATGACCAAGTCGTCGATGCCATAGCCAGCCTTCAAGCTTTTGCTAGTAAACACACGGCTGGTTGTGGTCCCATAGAGAAATCAACAATATAGATTCCTCTCCTAAAGCCTTCAAGACTTTGGAATTGTCCCCATAATCATAACACACGATATTTGCCAAAGACAACAACCATATCAAGATCACAAAGCATTGAGATCGACATGAGATTGTATCCTAAGGACTCAACAAGCATGACTTTTTCATGTGCTTATCCTTAGAGATAGCAACCTTACCAAGACCCAATACCGACTTTTGCCTTTGTCAAGAAGATGATATGCTTCAGGGTGAAGGTGATAAGGAGCATCCATCAATAGATTCTTGTCACCAATATGTGATTTGTACATCCACTATCGAGGACCCATTCAAGGTTTTGGGTTGATCATCCCGCAGATGAATTAGTTAGCTATAACTCATATGCTTCATCGGAAGAATATGACATCAAGTTCATCGATGAATTTCATCAAGCAAAGAAACAGTATAGCAAGATGAGGACGTGAAATGAAGGTTCATTTCATCATGATTCGCCAAGGCCCTTCGTGCATTTTGTCGTCCCAAAGAAATTCTTCAGACGTTAGAGCACGCCCGAGACCTGACCTCAAAAGAGATTAGTTCTTTTCTTCACCACCAACATCTAAGGGGTGCAAAGAGTTCATCATCCTAAGCACCATGTGAGAAAGTGGCAAAGATGCCAAACCATTTCGCTTAGCATGAGAGGGTTAGGGTATGCATATGAATAAGGAGTAATTCTTCGAGGACTTATGAACATAATGGTTTGAAGAATAATGCACATATTCATAGCCCTTAGCTCTACCTCCGGAGATAGATTTGTTAGCACAATGATAATCATATGAGGACTTTGATCCAGTTGAGGAATTTGATCCTGGAAGAATTTGGTCCATATGAAGAATTTGATCCTGGGGTTCTGTTTTTCATGTGGTGTCATGAGGACATTCACCAAGACTTTCAACACAGCTTTTGGGAACCCAGATTTTCTTCATAGGGGAACTGCTCCTCAGCTTAGTGCCAACATATCTAGCAAATACTTCACCATTCTGATTTTTGAACAGTTTATAGTTGGAGTCAAATGACTCATCGTAAGAATGAGGAGATTCACATGTAAAGCCGATAAGTTAGATGGATCAACTGGAGGTCCCTTTGTAGCAACCCATGAGGTTTTGGGATACCGCTCAAAGCTTCCAATATGTTCCATCGGCATTGAGTTTCTCTCAAAGGCAATACCTCTTTCCTAGGGTTTCGTTGAGGATCTGCTTGAGCACATCACAAAGTGTCCGATGCCCTTTGAGGCTTTTGTACATGCCTGCTATGTACAATTCCTTCAAATTTGCATTGTCAAGGATACTAGCAATGTCCTCGATGAGGAATTAGTGATAGCAAAGGCGGATGAAGAATTTGTAACAATTGAAGCATTTGAACATTCAGTGAAGAATTGGCGATTCATGTTCAATGCACTTTAAGCATGGAGGAACAAATTCTTCCCGAGAAGCGCTGATTTGTTGAGCTAGTAATGAATCAGGCCCTTCTAAAGATCTTCATAACACACTTTAGCTTTTCAAGATCTTCCTTTCTTTGAATAGCTTCAAGAGAAAGCTTCTCCGATCACCAAGAGGGTATTATGTTGATCTTGAAGGGCGCTAAACTTGAGTGAATTCTTCAAGACATTCACCCAATGCTTTTGACTCGATCCATTTTTGCACAACATATTATCACTTTTTTCTAGCATATCTTGAGTTTGTTCTAAAACCGCTTTGTTGTTTAGTGGCAACGCAAATGAGTTTAGTATAAAGGGATTCAATGTCATCACGATTCAACAAAGTAGAGGACGCCTAACTTGTTTTTGGGCATGTTGTGATGTGATATGGCCAAGACATGATGCAAAGTTATATCGACTAGAGGGGGTGAAAGGGTATTTTTATGAATTCTTCAACGAGGAATTTGTGGTGAGGAAATTCCTTAGAAGAACTACTTGCAGGGAATATGTACTGTATAAACATAACAGATACACACATAGTCGATGATGAAATGAAGACTAAAAAAGATAATCAAAGGAAACACAGGATAACAAGATGAAGAAAAAGATCAAGAAATTGAAGAGGAATTTGTGAAAGTTTCACCAAAGTCTTCAACGATATGAACAACATGCAACATGTAATGAGGAAATGGAAGAGTTGAGGAATTAGAACTACCAGGAAATGATTTAAAATCCCAACTTGCCCGCGACGCTGTTGGAGCGGCCGAGTATTTAAACTCGAGGACACACACCCCGACACCCACCCGAAAAACTCAGACACCCTCCTCACCGATTCTTTGAACTAAGACCACGCAGGCCTGGCCCAATCACTGGTAAGTCTTCGTGACTTCCAAACCTTCAAGATTTGGTCACCAGATCCAAATTCCTTTGATGTTTAGACCTTGACGCCAACCGCCTAGAAGAAGCATAGTTTCAAAGGTAAGCCGGATCCACGCAGATCAATTTCTTGATGCTCAATCACTTTGGGTTTGTGGGGTTTGGTTTGGGATTTTCTCACTGATGATTTTCGCCAAAGTCCCTTGAGGATGGGTTGCCTCAAATGACAAGTGTCAAGTTCTCTTTGAGCACCAACCAACTAGTGGTTGTAGGGGGGCTATTTATAGCCTAGGAGCAGCCCCATGATAAGACATAAATGCCCTTCAATGATATGACCTTAGGTGGATAAGATATTTTGGGACAGCCGGGCCAAAAAGACAACAACGGCGGAAATTTGACTCTCAAATTCCTCGCATCATGTTCTCATCGTAGGCAATTGACCGAATTTTAACTCCTCCCAAAGAAGTCCTCGGAATGTAAGAATCCCTCCATCGATGAATTTGATAACGTATGGATTTCCAATGGCTTCACTCAAAGGGATTGGTAGGGTAGGATTTTGAGTTGAGCATCACATGGAAATTTTTCTTAGTATTTCTAATTTTTAAACAGACGGTGTTTCCATGACTCAAGAAAGAGAAAATGAAACTACGAAAACAAAAGTCTTCACGCTCATATTCCTAATGATTATCAAGTCTTCAAGGTCACACCAATTTTTCACTTTCAAAGTCTTCAAAGTCTTCAATATCAAAGTCTTCAAATAAGAACTTCATTTTTAGGGTCGATTTTCTCAGAAATATCAAACTCCTCATAGACTTATAGACATGTGTACACTCACAAACGATCGCCATTTAACCTATAAGTCTTCAATACACCAAAATCACTAAGGCACTAGATGCACAAGATGCTATATTTTATTGTATGAGATGATCATGTTTTGTAACCGGTTATCGGGTAACCGGCGGAGCCATATGGTTGTCGCTTATTGTATGAAATGAACGCCTGTAATTGCTTTACTTTTATCACTAAGAGGTAGCATAGTCATAGAAGCAATAGATGGCAAACGAACAATGATGCTAAGATGGAGATCAAGGTGTTTGAATGGTGATCATGATGGTGCTTCAGATGGAGATCACAAGAAATGATGATGGCCATATCATATCACTTATATTGATTGCATGGATGTTTATCTTTATGCATCTTATCTTGCTTTGATTGACGGTAGCATTTTAAGATGATCTCTCACTAAAATTATCAAGAAGTGTTCTCCCGGTATGTACCTGCTAAAGTTCGTCGGCCTGCAAACCATGTGATGATCGGTGTGATAAGCCTCACGTCCATCTACAACGGGTGCAAGCCATTTTGCACACCAAATACTCAGTTAAACATGACGAGCCTAGCATATGCGATATGGCTCGAACAGGAGACCGAAAGGTCGAAGGTGAATCATATAGTAGATATGATCAACATAAGATGTTCACCATTGAAAACTACTCCATCTCACGGATGATCGGTTATGGTTTAGTTGATTTGGATCACGTGATCACTTAGATGACTAGAGAGATGTCTCCCTTGGGAGTTCTTAATATGATTAATTGAACTTAAATTTATCATGAACTTAGTCCCGTAGTATTTTTGCAAATTATGTTGTAAGATCAATAGCTTATGTTGTTTTTTATATGTTCCTAGAGAAAATTGTGTTGAAATTGTTAGTAGCAATGATGCGGATTGGATCTATTCGAGGTTTATCCTCATTGCCCACGGAATTATGTCCTTAAAAACCGCTAGGTGACAGAACTATTGAGGAGCGTATGCACGTTATGAACGCTTTAGCTCAATATGATGACTACTTGATAGTTTTGTGCACCATGCTTTATGGCTTAGAATCGGACTTCAAAGATGTTTTGAACATCATGGACCATATGAGATGTTCCAGAATTGAAGTTAATATTTCAAGCAAATACCCAAGTTGAGAGATATGTAGTCTCCAACAAGTTCTATAGCTAAAAGATGGAGGAGAATCGTCAACTAGTGAGCAAGTACTCAGATTGTCCGGGTACTACAATCGCTGAATCAAGGGAGTTAATCTTCCGATAAGATAGTGATTGAAGAGTTCTTCTAGTCACCATCACCAAGTTAGTAGAACTTGTGATGAACTATAGTATGCAAGGATGACGAAAATGATTCTCGAGCTCTTCGTGATGTTGAAATCGACGAAGGTAGAAATCAAGAAAGAGCATCAAGTGTTGATGGTTGACAAGATCACTAGTTTCAAGAAAAGGGCAAAGGAAAGAAAGGGGAACTTCAAGTAGATTGACAAGCAAGTTGTCACCCCACTAAGAAGCCCAAAGCTGAACCAAAGCTCAAACCGAGTGCTTAACGCAAAGGAAATGGTCACCGAAGCGAAATGCCCTAAATATTTGGTGGATAAGAAGGATGGCAAAGTGAAAAAGGGTATATTTGATATACGATGTTATTGATGTGTGCCCTACTAGTGTTTATAGTAGCCCCTGAGTATTTGATACTTGTTCGGTTGTAAGATTAGTAACTCAAACAGGAGTTACGTATAAACAGAGACTAGTTGAAGGAAAGTGACGATGAGTGTTGGAAGTAGTTCCAAGATTGATATGATCATCATCGCACAATCCCTTATACTTACGGATTAGTGTTGAACCTAAATAAATGTTATTTGGTGTTTTGCTGAGCATGAATATGATTTGATCGTGTTTATTGCAATACGGTTATTCATTGAAGTAAGAGAATAAACTGTTGTTCGCTTACATGAATAAAACCTTATATGGTTACACATCCAATGAAAATGGTTCATTGATCTCGATCGTAGTGATACACATATTCATAATATTGAAACCAAAAGATGCAAAGTTAATAATGATAGTGCAACTTATTTGTGGAATCGCCGCTTAGGTCATATTGGTAAAGCGATGAAGAAACTCCATGTGATGGGATTTTGGAATCACTTGATTATGAATCACTTGATGCTTATGTAACCATGCCTCATGGGCAAGATGACTAAGACTCCGCTTCCTAACAAAGGAGCGAGAAACCGACTTTATTGGAAATAATACATACCGATGTATGCGATCCAATGAGTGTTAAGGCTCACAAGGGTATCGTTATTTTCTGACCTTCACAGATGATTTTAGCAGATATGGGTATATCTACTTGATGAAACATAAGTCTGAAATAGTTGAAAGGTTCAAAGAATTTCGAGTGAAGTGGAAAATCATCGAACAAGAAAAATAAAGTTTCTACGATCTGATCGGAGACAAATATTTGAGTTACGAGTTTGGTTTTCAATTAAAACAATGTGGGATAGTTTCACAACTCACGCCACCGAACACCACAATGTAATGGTGTGTCCGAACGTCAGAATCGTATTTTACTAGATATGGTGCGATCTATGATATCTCTTATCGCTTACACTATCGCTTTTGGGGTTATGCATTATAGCATACATTCACGCTTAATAGGGCACCATCTAAACTGCTGAGACGACACCATATGAACTATGGTTTAGCAAGAAACCTAAGTTGTCGCTTTTAAAGTTTGGGGTCATGCTTATGTGAAAAGTTTCATCCCGATAAGCTCAAACCCAAATCGAGAAGTGCGCCTTCATAGAATACCCAAAGGAAATTGTTGGGTACACCTTCTATCACAGATCCGAAGGCAAAACATT
Source organism: Aegilops speltoides (assembly GCA_021437245.1). NCBI lineage: Eukaryota > Viridiplantae > Streptophyta > Magnoliopsida > Poales > Poaceae > Aegilops > Aegilops speltoides. The sequence goes on along the minus strand of JAHHZJ010007691.1, from coordinate 848 downwards.
CGTTAATTAAATGGATCCTTTCTAGAGAAGGAGTTTCTCCAAAGAAGTGAGGAGGAAAGTAGAACTTGATAAGGTAATCAGATTTTCCCTAATTGGAAAATAGTTCATCACAAATCAGTTCCAAAGGATTCCTACACCAATTAGTGAGGAAGCTAATGATGATGATCATGAAACTTCAGATCAAAGTTATTTATCTCGAGGTCTTCCAGAGTACGGTCCGCACTAGAGTGGTACGTAATCCTGCTCAAGTCATGTTACTAGACCATGATGAACCTACTTAACTATGAGGAAGCGATGATGAGCCCAGATTCCAAAATGGCTTAAGGCCATGAAATCTGAGATGGATCCATGTATGAGAACAAAGTGTGGACTTTGGTGGAGTTGTTCATGATCGGCAAGCCACATATTGTATAAATGGATCTTCAAGAGGAAGACGGACGCTGATAGTAGTGTTACTATTCACAAAGCTCGATTTGTCGCAAAGGTTTTTGACAAGTCAAGGTGTGACTACAATGAGATTTTCTCAACTAGTAGCGATGCTTAAGTCTGTCCGAATCATGTTAGCAATTGCCACAATTTATGAAATTTGGCAAATGGATGTAAAACCTGCATTCTCCGAATGGGTTTTCGAGGAAGAGTTGTATATGATGCAACCAAAGGTTTTATCGATCCAAAGGAGCTAACAAAGTGCAAGCTCCAATGATCCATCTATGGACTGCAAGCATCTCGAGTTGGAATATACGCTGATGAGTTGATCAAAGATATAGTTTTATAATTACTATGAAGCCTCGATTTACAAGAAAGTGAGGAGCACTACAACATTTCGATAAGTATATGTGAATGACATA
>JAHHZJ010007687.1:0-17507 GCA_021437245.1 Aegilops speltoides | reverse complement strand
ATAAAAGTATTATTATATTTCAATGTTCATGATAATTGTCTTTTGTTCATGCTATAACTGTATTATCCGGAAATCGTAATACGTGTGAACACGAAGACCACAAATGTCCCTAGTGAGCCTCTAGTTGACTAGCTCGTTGTGATCAATAGATAGTCATGGTTTCGACTATGGACATTGGATGTCGTTGATAACGGGATCACATCATTAGGAGAATGATGTGATGGACAAGACCCAATCCTAAGCATAGCATAAAAGATCGTGTAGTTCGTTTGCTAGAGCTTTGCGAATGTCAAGTATCTCTTCCTTTGACCATGAGATCGTGTAACTCCCGGTTACCGTAGGAGTGCCTTGGGTGTATCAAACGTCACAACGTAACTGGGTGACTATAAAGGTGCATTACAGGTATCTCCGAAAGTATCTGTTGGGTTGACATGGATCGAGACTGGGATTTGTCACTCCGTATGACGGAGAGGTATCTCTGGGCCCACTCGGTAATGCATCATCATAATGAGCTCAAGATGACCAAGGTGTTGGCCACGGGATCATGCATTACTGATGCGAGTAAAGTGACTTGCGATAACGAGACTGAACAAGGTATTGGGATACCGACGATCGAGTCTCGGGCAAGTAACATACCGATTGACAAAGGGAATTGCATACAGGGTTTGATCGAATCCTCGACATCGTGGTTCAACCGATGAAATCATCGAGGAGCATGTGGGAGCCAACATGGGTATCCAGACCCGCTGTTGGTTATTGCCCGAGAGTCGTCTCGGTCATGTCTGCGTGTCTCCCGAACCCGTAGGGTCTACACACTAAGGTTCGGTGGCGCTAGGGTTAGTAGGAAGTCAAGTATGTGACTACCGAATGTTGTTCGGAGTCCCGGATTAGATCCCGGACGTCACGAGGAGTTCCGGAAGGGTCCGGAGGTAAAGAATAATATATAGGAAGTGGTGATTCGGCCATCGGGAAAGTTTCGGGGTCTCCGGTAAAATCACCGACCACCGGAAGGGTCCCGGTCCACCGGTGGGGCCACCTATCCGGAGGGCCCCATGGGCTGAAGTGGGAGGGGAACCAGCCCATAGTGGGCTGGTGCGCTCCCCTAGGCCCACCCCCTACGCCTAGGGTTGAAACCCTTGGGGTGGGGGGCGCCCCACCTAGCTTGGGGGGCACTCCACCCCTTGGCCGCCGCCCCACAGATTGGATCTCCAGGGGCCGCCACCCCTGTGCCTATATAAAGGGGGAGGAGGGGCTGCTGTACCCATCTCCAAGGCGCAGCCCTCCCTCCCAACACTTCTCCTCCTCCGTGGGCGCTCGGCGAAGCCACAGCCGAGTCTTGCTTCTCCAAAGATCACCACGCCGTCGTCTTTGCCGGTGGAGCTGTCTTCCTCAACCTCTCCTTCCTCCTTGCTGGATCAAGACGGAGGAGACATCGCTCGTCCCGTCACGTGTGTTGAGCGCGGAGGTGCTGTCCGTTCAGCACTTGGACATCGATGATCTGAATCACGTTCGAGTCGACTCCATCATCACCTTGCAAGCTTCCGCACGCGATCTACAAGTGGTATGTAGATGAAATCTCTCTCCATTGCTCGTTGCTTAGATGAACTCATAGATGGATCTTGGTGAAGCCGTAGGAAAAAATTTAATTTTCTGCAACGCTCCCCAACAAAGGCATCATGAGCTAGGTCTATCGTAGTTCTCTAATGCACGAGTAGAACACAATTTGTTGTGGGCGTTGATCTTGTCATCTTACTTGCCTCTACTAGTCTTTTCTTGCTCAATGGTATTGTGGGATGAAGCGGCCGGACCAACCTTACGTGCGCTTACGTGAGACCGGTTCCACCGATGACATGCACTAGTTGCATAAGGTGGCTGGCGGGTGTCTGTCTCTCCACTTTAGTTGGAGCGGATTCGATGAACAAGGCCCTTATGAAGGGTAAATAGAAGTTGACAAAATCACGTTGTGGTGATTTGTAGGTAAGAAAACGTTCTTGCTAGAACCCAATCGCAGCCACGTAAAAGATGCAACAACAATTAGAGGGCGTCTAACTTGTTTTTGCAGCGATTGATCATGTGATGTGATATGGCCGAAGTTGTGATGAATGATGAATTGTGATGTATGAGATCATGTTCTTGTAATAGGATTCACGACTTGCATGTCGATGAGTATGACAACCGCAGGAGCCATAGGAGTTGTCTTTATTTTTTGTATGACCTGCGTGTCATTGAAGAACGCCATGTAAACTACTTTACTTCATTACTAAACGCGTTAGTCATAGAAGTAGAAGTAGTCGTTAGCGTGACAACTTCATGAAGACACGATGATGGAGATCATGATGATGGAGATCATGGTGTCAAGCGGTGACAAGATGATCATGGAGCCCGAAGATGGAGATCAATGGAGCTTGATGATATTGGCCATATCATGTCACAACTATATAATTGCATGTGATGTTTATTATGTTTATGCATCTTGTTTACTTAGGACGACGGTAGTAAATAAGATGATCCTTACAAAATTTCAAGAAGTGTTCTCCCTAACGTGCACCGTTGCTACAGTTAAGTCGCTTCTAAGCACCACGTGATGATCGGGTGTGATGGATTCTTATGTTCACATACAGCGGGTGTAAGACAGTTTTACACAGCGAAAACACTTAGGGTTAACTTGACGAGCCTAGCATGTGCGGACATGGCCTCGAACACGGAGACCGAAAGGTCGAACACGAGTCGTATGGAAGATACGGTCAACATGAAGATGTTCACCGGCGATGACTAGTCCGTCTCACGTGATGATCGGACACGGGCTAGTCGACTCGGATCGTGTAACACTTAGATGACTAGAGGATGTCTAATCTAAGTGGGAGTTCATAATTTGATTAGAACTTTATTATCATGAACTTAGTCTAAAACCTTTGCAAATATGTCTTGTAGATCAATTGCCAGCGCTAATGTCAACATGAACTTCAACGCTCCTAGAAAACCAAGCTGAAAGATGATGGCAGCAACTATACGGATCGGGTCCGAACACGAGATCATCCTCATAGCTGCCAGAAGCAATATGTCCTAGACGAACCGCTAGGTGGCGCTCCGTCGAAGAACCAAGGCGTTGTGAGCGCTTGCAATCTCGTGCTGATGATTACTCCCTCGTTCAGTGCGGCATGCTCTACAGCTTAGAACCGGGGCTCCAAAAGCGTTTTGAGCATCACAGAGCATATGAGATGTTCGAAGAGCTGAAACTAGTTTTCCAAGCTCATGCCCGGGTCGAGAGATATGATGTCTCCGACAAGTTCTACAGTTGTAAGATGGAGGAGAACAGTTCTGTTAGTGAGCACATCCTGAAGATGTCTGGGTTGCACAATCGTATGACCCAGTTGAACATTAACCTCCCAGATGAGGCGGTCATTGACAGAATCCTCCAGTCGCTCCCACCAAGCTACAAGAGCTTTGTGATGAACTACAACATGCAGGGGATGGAAAAGACCATTCCTGAAGTGTTCTCGATGCTGAAGTCAGCAGAGGCTGAAATCAAGAAAGAACATCAAGTGTTGATGGTCAATAAGACCACTAAGTTCAAGAAGGGCAAGGGTAAGAAGAACTTCAAGAAGGACGGCAAAGATGTTGCCGCGCCCGGTAAGCCTGTTGCCGGGAGGAAGTCAAAGAATGGACCCAAGCACGAGGTGAGTGCTTTTATTGCAAGGGAAGGGTCCTTTGAAGCGGAACTGCCCCAAATACTTAGCGGATAAGAAGGCCGCAACACCAAAGGTATATTTGATATACATGTAATTGATGTGTACCTTACCGATTACTCGTAGTAACTCCCCGGTATTTGATACGGTGCCGTTGCTCATATTTGTAACTCACAGCAGGAGCTGCGAATAAGCGGAGACTGGCGAAGGGCGAGGTGACGATCTTGCGTCGGGAATGGTTCCAGTCGATGTGATCGCCGTCGCCGCACGCTGCCTCTACATTTACCCACGGATTAGTTTTGAACCTTAATAATTGTTATTTAGTGCCATGTTTGAGCATGAACATTGTATCCGGATCTCGTTTAATCGAGATGGCTACTCATTTAAGTCTGAGAATAATGGTTGTTCGATTTATATGAGAGATATGTTTTATGGTCATGCTCCGATGGTCAATGGTTTATTCTTAATGAATCTCGGCGTAATATTACACATGTTCATAGTGTGGATGCCAAAAGATGTAAAGTTGATAACGATAGTCCCACATACTTGTGGCACTCGCCGCCTTGGTCACATTGGTGTCAAGCGCATGAAGAAGCTCCATGCTGATGGACTTTTAGAGTCTCTTGATTATGAATCGTTTGACACATGCGAACCATGCCTTTTGGGCAAAATGACCAAGACTCCATTCTCCGAACAATGGGCGAGCAACCAACTTGTTGGAAATCATACATACCGATGTATGCGGTCCAATGGCGTTGAAGCTCATGGAGGATATCGTTATGTTCTCACTCTCACCGATGACTTAAGTAGATATGGGTATGTCTACTTAATGAAACACAAGTCTGAGACCTTTGAAAAGTTCAAGGAATTTCAGAGTGAGGTAGAGAATCAACGTGACCGAAAGATAAAGTTCTTCGATCGATCGTGGAGGAGAATACTTAAGTCACGAATTTGGTACACACTTAAGAAAATGTGGAATCGTTTCACAACTCACGCCGCTGGAACACCTCAGCGCGAACGGTGTGTCGAGCGTCGAATCGCACTCTATTGGATATGGTGCGGTCTATGATGTCTCTTACCGATTTACCGCTATCATTTTGGGGATACGCTCTAGAGACAGCTACATTCACTTTAAATAGGGCACCGTCTAAATCCGTTGAGACGACACCGTATGAATTATGGTTTGGGAAGAAACCTAAGCTGTCGTTTCTAAAAGTTTGGGGATGCGATGCTTATGTCAAGAAACTTCAACCTGAAAAGCTCGAACCCAAGTCGGAAAAATGCGTATTCATAGGATACCCTAAGGAAACTGTCGGGTATACCTTCTACTTAAGATCCGAAGGCAAGGTCTTTGTTGCCAAGAACGGATGCTTTCTGGAGAAAGAGTTTCTCTCAAAAGAAGTAAGTGGGAGGAAAGTAGAACTCGATGAAGTACTACCTCTCGAACGGGAAAGTGGTGCAGCGCAGGAAACCGTTCCTGTGATGCCCACACCAACTGAAGAGGAAAACAATGATGATGATCAAGGTACTTCGGATCAAGTTACTCTTGAACTTCAAGGTCCACGAGGACACGTTCCGCACTGCAGTGGTATGGCAACCTGTCATGGAAATCATGTTGCTAGACAACAATGAACCTTGAACTATGAAGAAGCAATGGCGGGCCGGATTCCAACAAATGGCTTGGAGCCATGAAATCCTAGATAGAATCCATGTATGAAAACAAAGTATGGACTTTGACAGACTTGCCCGATGATCGGCGAGCGATAGAAAACAAATGGATTTTTAAGAAGAAGACGGACGCGGATGGTAATGTTACCATCTATAAAGCTCGACTTGTCGCTAAGGGTTATCGACAAGTTCAAGGGATTGACTACGACGAGACATTCTCTCCTCGTGGCGAAGCTTAAGTCCGTCCGAATCATGTTAGCAATTGCTGCATACTATGATTATGAGATATGGCGATGGACGTCAAAACGGCATTCCTTAACGGACATCTTAAGGAAGAGCTATATATGATGCAGCCGGAAGGTTTTGTCGATCCACAGAGCGCTAACAAAGTATGCAAGCTCCAGCGATCCATTTATGGACTGGTGCAAGCATCTCGGAGTTGGAACATTCGCTTTGATGAGATGATCAAAGCGTTTGGGTTTATCTGCACTTATGGAGAAGCTGCGTTTACAAGAAAGTGAGTGGGAGCTCAGTAGCATTTCTCCTATTATATGTAGATGACATACTCTTGATGGGAAATGATACAAAACTTCTGACAGCATTAAGGCCTACTTGAACAAGTGTTTTCAATGAAGGACCTTGGAGAAGCTGCTTATATATTAGGCATCAAGATCTATAGAGATAGATCGAGGCGCCTCATAGGTCTTTCACAAAGCACATACCTTGATAAGATTTTGAAGAGGTTCAAAATGGATCAGTCCAAGAAGGGTTCTTGCCTATGTTACAAGGTGTGAGATTGAGCTCGGCTCAATCACCGACCACGACAAAAGATAAAGAAGAGATGAGTGTCATCCCTATGCTTCAGCCATAGGATCTATTATGTATGCCATGCTGTGTACTGGACCGATGTAAACCTTGCCGTAAGTTTGGTTGCAAGATACCAAAGTAATCCCGGCAAGGAACACCGGACAGCGGTCAAGAATATCTGAAGTACGAAAAGGACAAAGGACATGTTTCTCGTTTATGGAGGAGACGAAGAGCTCGTCGTAAGGGTTACGCTCACGCTAGCCGACTCAGATCTGGATGACTCTAAGTCACAAACCGGATATGTGTATATGTTGAATGGTGGAGCGATGGCTGGTGCAGCTGCAAGCGAGCGTCGTGGCGGGATCTACGTGTGAAGCGGAGTACATGGCAGCCTCGGAGGCAGCGCATGAAGCGATTTGGGTGAAGGAGTTCATCACCGACCTAGGAGTCATACCCAATGCATCGGGGCGATCAAGCTCTTCCGTGACAACACCGGAGCTATTGCCCTTGCCAAGGAGCCCAGGTTTCACAAGAAGACCAGGCACATCAAGCGTCGTTTCAACTCCATCCGTGAAAATGTTCAAGATGGAGACATAGAGATTTGCAAAGTACACACGGATCTGAATGTCGCAGATCCGTTGACTAAACCTCTCTCGCGTGCAAAACATGATCAACACCAGAACTCTATGGGTGTTCGATTCATCACAATGTAACTAGATTCGTGACTCTAGTGCAAGTGGGAGACTGTTGGAAATATGCCCTAGAGGCAATAATAAAAGTATTATTATATTTCAATGTTCATGATAATTGTCTTTTGTTCATGCTATAACTGTATTATCCGGAAATCGTAATACACGTGTGAACACGAAGACCACAAATGTCCCTAGTGAGCCTCTAGTTGACTAGCTCGTTGTGATCAATAGATAGTCATGGTTTCCTGACTATGGACATAGGATGTTGTTGATAACGGGATCACATCATTAGGAGAATGATGTGATGGACAAGACCCAATCCTAAGCATAGCATAAAAGATCGTGTAGTTCGTTTGCTAGAGCTTTGCGAATGTCAAGTATCTCTTCCTTTGACCATGAGATCGTGTAACTCCGGTTACCGTAGGAGTGCCTTGGGTGTATCAAACGTCACAACGTGGCTCGGGTGACTATAAAGGTGCATTACAGGTATCTCCGAAAGTATCATTGGGTTGACATGGATCGAGATCGGATTTGTCACTCCGTATGACGGAGAGGTATCTCTGGGCCCACTCGGTAATGCATCATCATAATGAGCTCAAGATGACCAAGGTGTTGTACGGGATCATGCATTACTGATGCGAGTAAAGTGACTTGCGATAACGAGACCGAACAAGGTATTGGGATACCGACGATCGAGTCTCGGGCAAGTAACGTACCGATTGACAAAGGAATTGCATACGAGGTTTGATCGAATCCTCGACATCGTGGTTCAACCGATGAAATCATCGAGGAGCATGTGGGAGCCAACATGGGTATCCGCACCCGCTGTTGGTTATTGCCCGAGAGTCGTCTCGGTCATGTCTGCGTGTCTCCCGAACCCGTAGGGTCTACACACTAAGGTTCGGTGGCGCTAGGGTTAGTAGGAAGTCAAGTATGTGACTACCGAATGTTGTTCGAGTCCGGATTAGATCCCGGACGTCACGAGGAGTTCGGAAGGGTCCGGAGGTAAAGAATAATATATAGGAAGTGGTGATTCGCCATCGGGAAAGTTTGGGGTCTCCGGTAAAATACAGGACCACGGAAGGGTCCCGGGTCCACCGGTGGGGCCACCTATCCGGAGGGCCCCATGGGCTGAAGTGGGAGGAACCAGCCCATAGTGGGCTGGTGCGCCCCCTAGGCCCACCCTGCGCCTAGGGTTGAAACCCTAGGGGTGGGGCGCCCACCCAGCTTGGGGGCACTCCACCCCCTTGGCCGCCCCCCTAGATTGGATCTCCAGGGCCGCCACCCCAGTGCCTATATAAAGGGGGAGGGAGGGGCTGCTGTACCCATCTCAAGGCGCAGCCCTCCCTCCCAACACTTCTCCTCCTCCGTGGCGCTCGGCTAATCGCCGAGTCTTGCTTCTCCACCATCACCACGCCGTCGTCTGCCGGTGGAGCTGTCTTCCTCAACCTCTCCTTCCTCCTTGCTGGATCAAGGCGGAGGAGACGCCGTCCCGTCACGTGTGTTGAGCGCGGAGGTGCTGTCCGTTCAGCACTTGGACATCGGTGATCTGAATCACGTTCGATTACGACTCCATCATCACCTTGCAAGCTTCCGCACGCGATCTACAAGTGGTATGTAGATGAAATCTCTCTCCCGTTGCTCGTTGCTTAGATGAACTCATAGATGGATCTTGGTGAAGCCGTAGGAAAAAATTTTAATTTTCTGCAACGTTCCCCAACATTTATGCCTTGTCCATGTGGTGTCTGTAAGAATGGTCACAATTACTCTACGACAAGAACCATTCATGTCCACCTGTTTAAGTCCGGTTTCATGCCCCACTATAATGTTTGGACCAAGCACGGAGAAAGAGGGGTTATGATGGAAGACAATGAAGAAGAAGAGGACGACGACAGCTATCTTGGCCATGGTTTCCCTGAATACGATGATACAACAATGGGGGAAGAAGCTGAGCCGGTAATGCGGGAAGAAGCTGAGCCGGCAATGCGGGAAGAAGCTGAAGAAGAGGCATCAGATGAGCCCGTTGATGATCTAGGTCGGGCCATTGCCGATGCAAAGAGAAACTAGCAAAGTGATTTGGAGAAGAAGAAGTTGCGGCGCATGTTAGAGGATCACAAAAATTGTTGTACCCGAATTGCGTGGGTGGCAAGAAAAGTTGGGCACCACAATGGAATTGCTGCAATGGAAGGCAAAGAATGGTGTATCGACAAGGGATTTGGAAAGTTGCTGGTAATGATAAAGGATATGCTTCCAAAGGACAACGAATTGCCCGAGAGTACGTCTGAAGCAAAGAAGGCTGTCGCCCTCTAGGGTTAGAGGTGCAAAAGATACATGCATGCCCTAATGATTGCATCCTGCATCGCGGTGAGTACGAGGATTTGAGCGCTTGCCGGTATGTGGTGCATTGCGCTATAAGATCAGCCGCGATGAGCTCGGTGATGTCGAGGCGGCGCCCGAAGAAGATTCCTGCCAAGGTGATGTGGTATTCTCCTATAATACCACGGTTGAAACGTTGTTCCAAAACAAAGAGCATGCCAAAGGCGATGAGATGGCACGAGAGAAGACCGTAAGAAATACGGAAAGTTGAGAGTACCGGCGACGGGTCGCAGTGGAGAAAAATCGAAAGAAAGTACAGGAAGGAGTTTGCGATGACGCAAGGAGCGTATGGTTTGGTCTAAGCACGATGGCATTAATCCTTTTGGGGAGCAGAGCAGCAACCATAGCACCTGGCCTGTGACTCTATGTTTGTATAACCTTGCTCTTTGGTTGTGCATGAAGCGGAAGTTCATTATGATGCGAGTGCTCATCCAAGGCCCTAAGCAACCCGACAACGACATTGATGTGTACCTAAGGCCATTAGTTGAAGAACTCTTACAGCTGTGGAATGGAGCAGGTGTGCGTGCGTGGGATGAGCACATGGGGAAGAATTTGACCTCAAAGGCGTTGATGTTCGTGACCATCAATGATTGGCCTGCTCTCAAGAACCTTTCGGGATAGACAAACAAGGGATACCGCGGATGCACGCCTGTTTGGATGATACCGACGATATATTTGAATAGTTGTAAGAAGAATGTGTACACAGACATCGTTGATTTCTTCCGAGCAGCATCCGTAAGAAAGAAAGGCAAGCATTTCAAAGGTGAGGCGGATCACCGGACGAAGCCTCGCCATCGTCTTGGTGCTAATGTACATGATATGGTCAAGGATTTGAAGGTGATATTTGGAAAGGGTCTGGCGGACAACCTGTTCGAAGGGCGCGACGGAAGCGCACCCATGTGGAAGAAGAAATCTATATTTTGGGACCTACCATATTGGAAAGACCTAGAGGTCCGCTCCGCAATCGACGTGATGCACGTCACGAAGAATCTTTGCGTGACCCTGCTTGGCTTCTTGGGCGTGTATGGGAAGACAAAAGATACACCGAGGCACGGAGGACCTGCAACGATGCATGCGGAGAAGACGGCATACATCGTGGTCATGCAAGCTACGCTCTTACCAAAGAAGAGAAGGAAATCTTCTTTGAATGCCTGCTCGATATTAAGGTACCGTCGGCTTCGTCAATATAAAGGGAATAATAAACATGGCAGAGAAAAGTTCCGAACCTAAAGCCTCATGACTGCCACGTGATTATGACGCAACTGCTTCCGGTTGCATTGAGGGGCTTCTACCGAAAACGTTCGATTAGCCATTGTGAAGCTATGTGCATTTCTCAATGCAATCTCTCGAAGGTAATCGATCCGAAAATCATACCAAGGTTCTGAGAATGATTTGGTGCAATGTCTTGTCGGTTTGAGTTGGTGTTCCCACCATCCTTCTTCAACATCATGGCGCATGTCCTAGTTCACCTATCTTGAAGAGATTAACATTTTGGGTCTGTATTTCTACACAATATGTTCCCCTTTGAGAGGTTCATGGAGTCTTAAAGAAATATGTTCATAACCGTGCTAGGCGGAAGGAAGCATCTCCAAGGGCCATCAAAATGAGGAGGTCATTGAGTTTTGTATTGACTTTATTCTGACCTTAAGCCGATTGGTGTTCCTGAATCGCGGCATAAGGGCAGATCGATGAAAAAGGCACGCTAGGAGGGAACAAATAATATGTATGGACGGACATTCTCTCACTAAGCACACTACACAGTTCTGAGAATTCCACCTTGGTGGCTCCGTATATGGATGAACACAAGAATTTGCTACGCTCCAAACACCGGAGCGGTCTCGATGAGTGGATTACACGTGAACAAACCAGAGTTTCGCCAACTGGTTGCGAACACGCACCATGCATGCCACCTCTATTGAAGATGACCTGTACTTGCTGTCCCGATTACCATCTTGAATATAATGACTTTCAAAGGAACGAGATAAATGGTAATACATTTTACACGATTGCCCAAGATAAGAAGAGCACCAACCAAAACAGTGGTGTCCGCTTTGATGCGTAAACCAAGACGGAAAGGAAACATATTATGGTTATATACAGGACATATGGGAACTTGACTATCGGCGTGGTTTAAAGGTCCCTTTGTTTCGGTGCAAATGGGTCAATATGACACGTGGCGGGTAACGGAAGACCCGCGATGCGGAATGACAACAAGGATCTCAACAATCTTGCGTATGCGAGCGAACCATTCGTCCTAGCCAATGATGTGGCACAGGTTTTCTATGTGAAGGACATGTCTACCAAGCCAAGAAAAAGAAAAGATAAGGAAGCGAATGCATCGTGCGATGAGCCAAAGCGGCACATAGTTCTTTACGGGAAGAGAAACATCGTGGGAGTGGATGATAAGACAGACAAGTCAGAAGATTATGAAAAGTTTGATGAAATTGCTCCATTCATAGTGAATATTGACCCGAGCATCCCGTTAAATGATGAAGATTTTCCATGGTTACGGCGCAAAGGGACACACGCGAAGAAAAAGTTTCACACCCAAAGATCTAGGATGTGATCGGCTTCACTATCATCACTTTCTTCTGTGTTTCACACCCAGGAGGGAATGTCTGTAATAGTTAGGGTAGTTATGTGTTTTGGCATTTGAAACGCGAAGAAATTTTATGTGCAAACAAATTCTTTTCATGCATTTACTGATTTTTTCCAGCTAAATGACCCTGAAATTGAAAGCGATTCAAATGAACTCAGAAAAGGTTGAAAGTTGGCATGGTATCATAATTTCATACAAAAAGCATGTGCAAGAAAGTAGAGAGGGTTACGGCAAAAATGGATGCACTTCGTGTACAAAATGGACAATCACTTTCGAAGTATCAGGGTTTCCGACGAAAACTAAACTGTTACAAAGGCATTAGATTTTTTAAATAACCTAAGCATTACTAAATTGAATATAATGATAAAACACACTAATATTGAACATAAGAAAAAAGAATCACTGGAAAAACTTTTTTCAAAGTTAAGTTATTCACAAACTAGTGATTCACACAAATTTCAAATAATTCAAAATTTAAACTATTCAAATTTGAAATCTACCGGCACTAAGAGAAAGTTTGTAATTTTTTGTACCTAAAGCAAAAATATTCACAAAGAAACTCTAAATACAACAAAAAAAATAAAGCGGCCTACTGGGCCAAAGCGGCCTGCATACAACTAGCGACACAACCTTTCATTGGGCCAGGATGCAGGCCCGCGAAGGCCCAGTAGGCCCACAAGGCGAGGAGGACAGGTAGGCCCAGTAGGCCTGATTAGGAGAGGAGCTCGAGAGAGCTACCGCACTGGGGCTTATAAACCAGTGCGGTAGCCCCTCGACTAGCGAGGTGGGACTAAACTTCAAGACCGCACTGCTGTGCACCCCCTTTAGTACCGGGTCATGGCACAAACCGGTACTAAAGGGGACCTTTAGTACCGGTTTGTGCCACCACCCGTACTAAAGGGGTCGCTTCCGCCGCTTGCCTGGCCAAAACAGACCTTTAATACCGGTTGGTGGCTCCAACCGGTACTAAAGGTGCCTTCTATATAAGTAAACACTTCAAAATTTCGCCGGTTCTCATCTCCTCTACTTCTTCTCCTCTCGCACCGCCGCCGCCTCGTCGCCGCCCCATCCCGTCGTCGCCGCCCGTCGCCGCCCGTCCCGTCGTCGCCGCCCGTCCCGTCGTCGCCGCCCGTCCCCCGTCGTCGCCGCCCGTCGTCGCCGCCGCCGCACCCTCGCCGTCCCGTCGCCGCCGCGCCCAGTCGCCTCTCGCCTAGCCGGCCGGTGAGCACACACACACACATACATTTTAGTTATAGATTTTTCTGTTTTAAGAAATTGTTAGACATTTTTCTGTTTTTAGAAATAGTTAGAAATGTTAGAATTGTTAGATTTGTTAGAAATGTTTGAAATTGTAGAAATTTTTCTGTTTTTAGTTATAGAAATATATAGTTATAAAAAGTTAGAATTGTTAGAAATTTTTCTGTTTTTAGTTATAGAAATAGTTATAAAAGCGTTAGTTATATATATAGAAATGTTATAATTTTTTTCTGTTTTTAGTTCTAAAATATTAGAAATGTTATAGAAATGTTAGTTATATATAGCATTGTTAGAAATGTTATAGAAATGTTAGTTATATATATAGAAATGTTAGAAATTTTAGTTATCAAAATCCAATCATTAAAAAATATTACTTTTTATGGGCATATAGCTAGTATTTGTTCTCGACGATGCCGGCCCGCATCCTCGCCGTTGACCCGTCATGACGACGTCCAGCCGACCCATGTCCGGATGGGGCTCCGCCGGCTGGCACCGGAGGTGCTGCTTGAGGGCGCACCGCTTGACGAGAAACCCGCCGGGTCCATCGTCGACCACGATCTCGTTTGGTGGCGTTCAGCGTGGGCGATTTGGTGCGGAGGGACCCGGCCCGCCGGAGGTGGTACGTCGCCGTGTCGTGGAGGAGGACGAGCACGTCCATCGCTACATGGTTGCGTTAGAGGCGGCGTGTTCTCCAATACGTGGCGAGATCTTCGGGATCTCACTTCAGCTATGATCCCGTGAGGTTCCTTCTCTTTGGGTGTCCACTTTGCCTGCCACCGGAGGAACCGTGAGTGTCCTAGATTCTTCAGTAGTATTCGATCTTTATTAGCTAATAGCCAGTGATGTACTATTCAATATTATATATTATTCGAGACGATGTATTCGAGATTATATCTATTATTCGACGATGTATTGAGATTATATCTATTATTCGGACGATGTATTCAGATTATATCTATTATTCGGACGATGTATTGAGATTATATCTATTATTCTGGATGATGTATTCGAGATTATATCTATTATTCGAGATTTGAATACTAAATTGTTTTATATTTCTTTTGGATTAGTTAAACAAAAGCTATGGCAGACAATACCGACAGAGAGGGAGAACAGACCATGTTCGATATGATACGCGGGGCAGATGATAATCAAAATGAAGAAGATTATGACGGCTCCGAATTTCTAAACAACACCGGAGAGGGTGATATGATATTCGATCACGACGAAGTCATGAATGATTATGACGATGACGAAGAACATGATCCTGAAACAACAAACACCGACGAGGTATATATATTTATATAAGCAGGCATCTGGTGATCATCATGAAGGAAATATGCCCTAGAGGCAATAATAAAGTTATTATTTATTTCCTTATATCATGATAAATGTTTATTATTCATGCTAGAATTGTATTAACCGGAAACATAATACATGTGTGAATATATAGACAAACAGAGTGTCACTAGTATGCCTCTACTTGACTAGCTTGTTAATCAAAGATGGTTATGTTTCCTAACCATGAACAAAGAGTTGTTATTTGATTAACAAGGTCACATCATTAGTTGAATGATCTGATTGACATGACCCATTCCATTAGCTTAGCACCCGATCGTTTAGTATGTTGCTATTGCTTTTATCCATGACTTATACATGTTCTTATAACTATGAGATTATGCAACTCCCGTTTACCGAAGGAACACTTTGGGTACTACCAAACGTCACAACGTAACTGGGTGATTATAAAGGAGTACTACAGGTGTCTCCAAAGGCAGATGTTGGGTTGGCGTATTTC
Source organism: Aegilops speltoides (assembly GCA_021437245.1). Classification (NCBI taxonomy): domain Eukaryota; kingdom Viridiplantae; phylum Streptophyta; class Magnoliopsida; order Poales; family Poaceae; genus Aegilops; species Aegilops speltoides. Next base: position 2,624 of record JAHHZJ010007687.1, on the reverse strand, counting down.
GAGATTAGGATTTGTCACTCCGAATGTCGGAGAGGTATCTCTGGGCCCTCTCGGTAATGCACATCACTTAAGCCTTGCAAGCATTGTAACTAATGAGTTAGTTGCGAGATGATGTATTACGGAACGAGTAAAGAGACTTGCCGGTAACGAGATTGAACTAGGTATTGGATACCGACGATCGAATCTTGGGTAAGTAACATACCGATGACAAAGGGAACAACGTATGTTGTTATGCGGTCTGACCGATAAAGATCTTCGTAGAATATGTAGGAACCAATATGGGCATCCAGGTCCCGCTATTGGTTATTGACCGGAGACGTGTCTCGGTCATGTCTACATTGTTCTCGAACCGTAGGGTCCGCACGCTTAAGGTTTCGATGACAGTTATATTATGAGTTTATGAGTTTTGATGTACCGAAGGAGTTCGGAGTCCCGGATGAGATCGGGGACATGACGAGGAGTCTCGAAATGGTCGAGACGTAAAGATCGATATATTGGACGACTATATTCGGAGTTCGGAAAGGTTCCGAGTCATTCGGGTATTTATCGGAGTACCGGAGAGTTACGGGAATTCGCCGGGGAGAAGTATTGGGCCTTATGGGCCATACGGGAAAGAGAGAGGGGCTGCCCTAGGCAGGCCGCGCCCCCCTGCCCTAGTCCGGGTGGGCTGGGGGAGGCCGCACCCCTCCTTCCTTCCCTTCTCTCTTCCCCTTCCTAGTCTCCTACTCCTAATACATGGAAGGATCCCTAGTTGGACTAGGAAATGGAGAATCCTACTCCCGGTGGGAGTAGGACTCCCCTATGGCGCGCCTCCTCCCTAGGCCGGCCTCCTCCTCCCTCCCTCCTTTATATACGGGGGCAGGGGCACCCCATAGACACACAAGTTGATCCTTGAGATCGTTCCTTAGCCGTGTGCGGTGCCCCCCTCCACCATAATCCACCTCGGTCATATCGTTGCGGTGCTTAGGCGAAGCCCTCGTCGATAGAACATCAAGATCGTCCTGCACGCCGTCGTCTTGACGGAACTCTCTCCCGAGCTTTGCTGGATCGGAGCCGAGGAGCGTCACCGAGCTGTACGTGTGTCAAGAACTCGGAGGCGCCGGAGTAACGGTGCTGGGATCGGTTGGATCGCGAGGAGAACGTACGACTACTTCCTCTACGTTGTGATTGCTTCCGCTTCGGTCTACGAGGGTACATAGACAACACTCTCCCCTCTCGTTGCTATGCATCACCATGATCTTGCGTGTGCGTAGGAAATTTTTTGAAATTACTACGTTCCCCAACAGTGGCATCCGAGCCTAGGTTTTATGCGTTGATGTTATATGCACGAGTAGAACACAAGTGAGTTGTGGACGATATAAGTCATACTGCCTACCAGCATGTCATACTATGGTTCAGCGGTATTGTGAGATGAAGCGCCCGGACCGACATTACGCGTGACGCTTACGCGAGACTGGTTTCACCGTTCTACGAGCACTTTCGTGCTTAAAGGTGACTGGCGGTGTCTGTCTCACTCACTTTAGTTGAACCAAGTGTGGCTACGCCGGTCCTTGTGAAGGTTAAACGAGTCTATTTGACAAACTATCGTTGTGGTTTTGATGCGTAGGTGAGATTTGTTCTTGCTTCAGCCCGTAGCAGCCACGTAAAATTTGCAACAACAAAGTAGAGGACGTCTAACTTGTTTTTGCAGGGCATGTTGTGATGTGATATGGCCAAGACGTGATGCTATATTTTATTGTATGAGATGATCATGTTTTGTAACCTAAGTTATCGGCAACTGGCAGGAGCCATATGGTTGTCGCTTTATTGTATGAAATGCAAACGCCCTGTAATTGCTTTACTTTATCACTAAGCGGTAGCGATAGTCGTAGAAGCAATAGATGGCGTAAACAACAACGATGCTACGATGGAGATCAAGGTGTCGCGCCGGTGACGATGGTGATCATGATGGTGCTTCGGAGATGGAGATCACAAGCACAAGAAGATGATGGCCATATCATATCACTTATATTGATTGCATGTGATGTTTATCTTTTATGCATCTTATCTTGCTTTGATTGACGGTAGCATTTTAAGATGATCTCTCACTAAAATTATCAAGTAGTGTTCTCCCGAGTATGCACCGTTGCCAAAGTTAAATCGTGCGAGACACCACGTGACGATCGGGTGTGATAAGCTCTCGTCCATCTACAGCGGGTGCAAGCCAGTTTTGCACACGCAGAATACTCAGGTTATACTTGACGAGCCTAGCATATGCAGATATGGCCTCGGAACACGGTGACCGAAAGGTCGAGCGTGAATCATATAGTAGATATGATCAACATAAGATGTTCACCATTGAAAACTACTCCATCTCACGTGATGATCGGTTATGGTTTAGTTGATTTGGATCGCGTGATCACTTAGATGACTAGAGAGATGTCTGTCTAAGTGGAGTTCTTAAGTAATATGATTAATTGAACTTAAATTTATCATGAACTTAGTCCTGGTAGTATTTTGCAAATTATGTTGTAGATCAATAGCTCGCGTTGTTGCTTTCATATGTTTGTTTTGATATGTTCCTAGAAAATTGTGTTGAAAAATGTTAGTAGCAATGATGCGGATTCGATCCGTGATCGGAGGTT
>JAHHZJ010007685.1:0-14744 GCA_021437245.1 Aegilops speltoides | reverse complement strand
AACTCATGCGGGAAAGCCAAGAACAAAAGGGCATTCCTCGCATCGTCAATATATATGTGGAAACGATATCTCGCCTATAGAGGACAAGAAATTTTGGGGCAATCAGCAAAAGCGACGAGAAAATGAAGTACTTTTCAACGATCGCCATAGAATGGACAGATGTTCACTAAAACGGTCATAATTTTGTCATTCGGAGTCCGTGTGGCCCATAGGTACTAAACTGCTCAGGCGAGCGCAAGGCTACCCACAAAATACTTCGCGCCAGAGGCCCGAGTACCTCAAATTCAGCCTTAAGAAGGACTTTTTGGCCCCGAAAGTCAAAGAACATCATTCATCACCGCCTGACAAGTTTCAACCCATTGAGATAGAGGCAAAGGTGTCCTGCCTTTCGATGAGATGATGGATATCGCTTGGTGGAAGTCGACTTTGACGATCCGACCACTTAACGCAGAAGGACGCGCGCTTTAGCAATCGCTAAACCAACGCCGAGCACGATCAACCCGACTCACGAGGGTCTCGCTCGTGAGCAAACGAAGAACAAGCAAGAAACCGAGATTGCAACTGATATTGCGTAATATAAGATGAAAGCTTTATTGATCAAGGTGGGGTTCTCAGGACGCTTTGTCCGGTCGCTGAACACAAACAAGGCACGCCAAGTTGAAGTTATGGCTAACTTTAATCTAAACAAAACCCAAAGTCTAAACGGTGCCCTAAGGGTTGTATATATGGAGGAAGAGGGGTGAATTCTGTGGCCCTTTGGTGAGGGGTCCAAACTAACCCTATCTCTTGTTTCCCCACATACGAGACTCTAAAAATAGCCTATACTTATGTATTTCGAAATTACATGGGCTTGGCCAATAATAAGGTGACGCAGACCTAGAATAGCCTCTCGGACGAAATTTATGAAGTGGCATCTTGTATATTTCTGCTCCAAGGCTTCATGCACTCATTATGGTGGCTTCAAAGTCCGAAATCATCACTTGTAACTCCGTTTGTTCTCTTTATGCGATGCCATCATCTCCATGCTTGTTCTTGCTCCAATGTTCATCCTTCTCAAGTTAGGCCCTTCATTTGTAAGCAAAACAAATGTATCCAATTTAGGCAGATCATATTCTCATTTAACATTAGAATCATTACCAAGAAACGAAAGTACTCGTAATTTAGTTAGGCATGCCGAGCTCTAGTAATTGGTCCAAGATGTATAGCAGCCGGGCTGTGGTGTAACAATGGTATTGATGTCCTCATCATCCTCCCTTCTTGAAATGAAGTCGCCCCGACGGAAGTTCATCTTCCTCACCCAAATAAGGCTTCAAATCTGCAATGTTAAAAGTGGGACTAACCCCAAAATCAGTGCAATCAATTTTATATGCATTATCATTTATTTTCCGTAACACCTTAAAGGGACCAACAGCTCGTGGCATTAGCTTTGATTTCATGCAAATCAGAAATCTATCTTTACGCAAATGTAACCAAACAAGATCTCGGTGCAAACACAACATGTTTTCTACCCTTATCTCCACCAAGTTTATATTTAGCATTCATACGCCAATGTTTTCCTTAGTTAACTCATGCATTTTTAAATCAATTCAGCACGTTGTTTAGCATCAAATTAATTTCTCCTAAGATGGAAGATGATGCGAGCATCCTTCCATCATCCCCATGGACTCTACATCAACACCTACAACACCACAAGGACTCGGATGACTCGAGCCCGCAAGAGCTCTTGAAACCGAGGTGACATCACCCTCTCACAACTCTCCTTCGATTCACATGAGACATGGTTACTACCTCAAACGGAAACTCTATGCATACTCAGCACCAAGGAGTCGACTCACGAAGAGGCTAAGAAGCAAGGAGAATCGAAGGAAGACATACGGAAGACGGAGAGCAGAAGCAACAAGAACTGTGGAGGCGACGATCCGACAGAGGTCGGACGATCCGAACAGAGTCCGGATGATCGGACCGGTCCGGACGATCCAAGCTAACACCATCGAAGGCAAAGAACCTCCAGATCAAGCCGGATCATCCGGACTTCGGCCCGATCATCCGACTCGCCTGACGTCCGGACTTCAATGGACATCCGCCGTGCCACTCAATTCACCCTCCTACCATCCGACTCCACCCGATCATCCGACTGGCTTGATCATCCGACTCGTCCGGATTATCCTGCCATCACAGGCGTGCAGATTGGCTGAGCCCATGTACCCTTCCCTGCACTCTATATAGGACTCTATATAGGACCCCTCTCACTTTGAGACTTAGCATTGATTAGCTTATATTTGTGTGTGAGAGCATTTGCTCATCCACCGGTATTCTCCTGAGATCAGACCTCCGCTTAGGAGAAGATCCATTCGATACAAGACCCTATCTAGGAAGATCCCTCGTGGATTCAAGGCCCTATCTAGGAAGAACATCAAGGCCTCCTCCGGAGAAGAACGCTACCTTTGTATCTTTCCTTTGTTGATTTTGGACCATGTATCACCTGTTCAAGGATCTAGACCTTGTGTGATTGATCTCTTGTCGGTTGAGTGTCTCCCTCGCTTTCCCGTGATTTCTCTCGTTCATCCGCTGCTTCTTCGTGTTCCTCTATAGGATCCCTCAAACGTGAAAGATCGATTTAATTAGGGTTCCACCCTACATCATATGGTATCATGAGCCACGCTGATCACGCTTTGGAGCCCCACCGTGATTTCTAGCTTGATTTTGTTGTTTTCGCCCTAAAACCCAAAATCCCTCACAAAACCACCCAAATTTTTTGTGATTTGTTAGTTTTGATGATGTTTTGTTGTTTTTGATCCGTGGATTCGTGTGTAACTCGTGGATCTTGTGTTTCCCCACCTTCTCCCCTCAAATCCACCCAAAATCTCAAATCGCCAATTTCCACCCCATTTTCGTTCTTCCCGAGCGCTCGCAGTAGTCGACCTGCCTCGGATCATCCGACCAAGTCCCGGATCATCCGACTCGCCCGATCATCCGACTTCCTTCGCCAAACCTGCAGATTCGCAGCCCACATCCACCACCACCACCATCCACACACATATACACCTTCCCACCCTATCCACCACCATTTCCACTTGCTAAACCCCAAGACTCAACCTCCGTACTACCATTCGATTTTGAGTTCGATAATTTGAGTGAGATTTCGTCCTTTGTGTTTCGCTATCTAGGCGCTGTGACATCAACAACAACGCTCATTTTGGTCGGCTACTCATCTTCGCTACGGACGGTAACATCGATTTACATCTTTGTCATACCTTGCAATTGCATTGATAACCATCATATACCATCTTTTGTTGCTTACCCACCGAGACTAGCCTTTGAGTATTGCCGCAACGTGACTTTGCACATTAGTTGCATACACCATATCATACATACAATCGAGGTGCATATCTCAAAATCAACTTGTGTGTCACAAAGTTGTCATCGTACACAATTGCTATCTTAGTTCGCAAGTTTGCATAAGAAAAGAGCTCAAAAGAGAAAGAGCCACTCAAGCTTTTAAGCAAAGAGAAAAGATAAGCAAAGAGCTTATAAGCAACAAGCATAGGCCATACAACATTAAGATTGTCACATAAGATCATCTTGGTTCATTGCAACCGATATACCATACTTATAGCATACTTGGGATAGAGATCATGCATTTTTGCTCTAGTAGGTTGTGCACAAGCTCAGATCCCCATTGTGCAATCGTAGAAGGCCTCTAGTATTGTGCAACAAGAGCATTTTCATGGATTCCACATTGTGGCTCATTTTGGTTTGCATAATCCCATTTATCTATTTATGTGTTTCCGTACCACCACTTACTTGGTCTACTTGTTGCATATGCGAATTTGAATCTTCTTCAACATTTTTGAGTCAAGCTAACTATCGCAATAAATTTTGTGCCACCATACTAACCAAGCTCCACCAAAAGCTTTTACTTGTGTAGGTGTGAGAATCGACAAGGATCGGTACCAATAGTGCTATTTCATTGTCCGGATTTGAGTGAACTTGATTCATGTTCAACTTCGTCAAAGGTACATTGGTATTCATTCTTCCTTCTACCACTCACAATTTGTTTGAAATGATGGATAGGCCAAGTTCTTTCACAAATCCACTCTTCATCGAAAGCAAGACGATTTACATGTCATCATACGCCACCAAGAGCCACCTCTTTGGCGCCAAACGAAGCTTCCATCAAGAGCAACAAGCAATGAGCGAACGATCGACAACCTTTCCACCGACTTGTGACTCCGAGAAATGTACACGAGATTACTTCACAACAAACTCGACCAAGACAAGAAAGAGAATGATGCAAGAATGGACAGATCAGCCTTTGTTGGTGAACCGCAATTTCTACCTCTTCACACTCAAACGGAGCCACCGTCGCCATTCCACGACCTTTCCGGCAATAAGTACAAATTCCATCGAACATTCTTCGACATACAACCAAGATCGCATGCATCTCGAACCCGCTACACGACAAGAATTCCAAGAGCAAGTTGATGAAGAAGCCTCGCCCTCAATCGCCAAATTTTGCTCAAGCCTAAGAACGACAACGCCTTTCCCACCAACAAGAACAAGAACGAAGCGCACCACACCAAGAGCAACAAGACGCCGAGACTAAACGCCCCAACAACAACAACGAAGCACAAGCTCTTGAGGCGGAACGCGCCTTCAAGCATCAAGTCGAAGCTCGCCAACCGCAATCGCGAAGGCGCAACCAAGAGGAAGCCCCAGAAGAAATACAAGAGAGGAACTACCATTCAAGGCGAACGGAAGCCCCACAAGCTCCTCCACAAGCTCCTCAAGCTCATCCTCAACCTCAAGTTCAACAAGAGCAAGTTAATCATGGACTTCCTCCTCCCAAGAGCAACATGAGGATGATTACCTCCACGACAAGAACGCCATCATCAATATCGACCAAGACAATGAAGAGCAACGCTATGGCAAGCTCAAGTTCACAATGCCCAAGTTCAATGGAACCAATGATCCCGGAGTACCTCTCATGGGCATTGAAGGTCGACAAAATCTTTCCTTACACAACTATGAGGAAGAGAAGAAGATCGCTATGGCATCACTTGAGTTCCAAGACTATGTGCTCATATGGTAACAAGTCCTTGAGCCCGACAAGCAAGAGGTGAACCTCCAATCACCACTTGGGCTCAAATGAAGGATGTCATGGCACGCCGGCCCACCTACTACAACCGGATCTCTTCAAGAAGCTACAACCTCAAGCAAGGAACAAAGAGTGTTAAGAATACTACAAAGAAATGGAGATTGCCATGATTCGAGCCAATGTCAAAGAAGATGATGAGCAAACAATGGCACGATTCTTGAATGGACTCAACCATCCCATCCGAAGATTGCCGACTTCCAACCCTACTCCAACCTCATTGAGCTGACCAAGCTACAAAGGCGAACGACAAGTGCAAGATGACTTGGCACCCAAGTACTCATCCAAGACATACGGCCTCTCCAAAAACCAAGCTTCAACAACTACTCCAACTTCGACATCAACCAAGCCTTTTCCAAGCAACGACGACAAGTCAAGTTACAAGAAAAATTCTAAAGTTCAAGTCGCCATCCTCCTACTAAAGCAACCCAAGCCGCTGGTTTCATCATCTACTCCAAGAAACCATCAAGACAAGCTCCTTCAAGTGTTTTACTTGGCGGCCGAGGCCACAAGTCATATGAATGCACCAACAAGCGCATTCATGATACTAAACACGATGGCACCTACGACTCAATGAGTGAAGATGAAATGGACGCTATTGAGCAAGTATGCAACCCGGATCAACGAGGATGAAGATGATCAAGTCTTTGTGATGAAGATACAAGCCCCGCCTTGTTGTCTCCAAAGTCTTGACACTTCAACATCACCAAGAAGAAGACCAACGATGCCACATCTTCCACACAAAGGTCGCATCAATGGGAGATCCGTCAAGGTCATCATCGATGGAGGTAGTTGCCACAACTTGGCAAGTGAAGAACTATGCTCCAAGCTCCAATTGGTCAAGAAGAAGCATCCGAACCTACAAGGTTCAATGGCTAAGGACTCCTAAGACTATACGAAAGGAGCATACGGTCCAAGTATCCTTCAAAATCGGTGCATATGAGGACACTTTGGGTGTGATGTGGTCCCAATGACCGCCTTACCTCCTCCTTGGTCGGCCATGGCAACCGACCGTGGTGTCTACCACAATGGGCAAAACCACTATAGCTTCAAGATTAAAGGCAAAAATTGATGACCCATGTCCCTAGTCAAGGATAAGGACAAACAAGCCACCAACCAAAGAGAGAAGAGGAGAAAGTGAGCCACCAAAAGTGAGGAGAGCCACAAGCCAAATTTGAGCCCGCCTTAGAGAGAAAAACCTCATACTATTTGCCACCAAACATGAGATGAGAGAAGGAGAACCCATCGAGTGTGATGCATTTTGTCCTAGTGAAGGATGGAGAACCAAAACTAACACCACTCATGAGCTACCTTGGTGTTTCAATCTCTTTTGGGAATTCCAAGATATTTTCCCCAATGAGCTACCTCCGGCTACCTCCTTCGAGGCATTGAGCATCGAATCGACCTCATCCCCGAGCGCCACTTCCAAACAAAGCTCCCTACCGTGTCAATCCTCAAGAAACCAAGGAGATTCAACGGGTACAACAACTAATCGACAACGCTCATGTACGGAAAGCTTAAGCCCTTGTGCCGGTCTATACTTGTGCCTAAGCCCGATGGAAGTTTTCCGGTTCTTGTTAGACCCATAAATGCTATCACCGATTATAGGCATCCCATTCCTTTTAGATGATATGCTTGATGAACTTAGTGGAGCCAACTTTTTCTCAAAAATTGATCTTAAAAGTGGCTATTATCAAACCGCATTCATGAGGGTGATGAATGGAAAACCCAAAACAAAATTTGGCTTATATGAATGGTTGGTTATGCCTATGGGTTTTCCTGCTTCCCTAACTTTTGGCCTTTATGCATCATGTACTTCTCCCATACATTAATCTTTGTTGTGGTTTACTTATGATATTCTTGTGTTTAGCAAAACCATGAAAGAGCATCTTGATCATGTTGCTTGTTTTGCAAACACTTCAAAAGAAAGTCTTTATGCCAACTTGAAGAAATGCACTTTGGAGTTGACAAAGTGGTTTTTTGGGTTGCTTCTTCCAAGGGTGTCCATGTTGATGAAACTAAGATCAAAGCAATTAAAACTTGGCCCCAACCCACCAATTTGCAACAAGTGGTAAGTTTTTGGTCTTGCGTTTTTTATCGCCGCTTAGGAAAAACTTTAGCACTATTCAGCTCCTTTCATGCTTTGAGTAAGAAGAATACCCTTTTTTGGGGACCTTTGCAATCAAACGCTTTTGATGAGCTCAAGTCTTTGCTTACTCATGTCCGATTTTGCTTTGCCCAATTTTGACAAAACTTTTGAGGTCCATTGTGATGCAAGTGGTACCGAATTTGGGAGTTTTAATGGAAAAAACGAAGTTTGCTTATTTTAGTGAAAACTCTCCGTGCTCAACTTAACTATCCCGTATGACAAAGAATTGTATGCTTTAGTGCGGTCCTCCATGTTTGGGAACATTATCTTAGACCTCATGAGTTTGTCATCCATACCGATCATGAAACGCTAAGTACTTAAAAGGTAAAACTAAATTGAACAAGCATCATGCCAAATGGAGTGAATTTATTGAATATTTTCCATATGTAATAAAGTACAAAGGGCAAGGAAAATGTAGTTGCCGATGCACTTTCACAATATGCACGCTTGTCACCCAACTTGAGTTGAATGTTATCGGCTTTGGCACATCAAAGATTTGTATGCTAGTGATCCATTTTTGCACCTCATTATGCTAAATGTTTGACGAACATCTTGGGAACAATATTACCGCAAGGATGGTTATCTTATGAGAGCTAACAAACTTTGCATACCCAGTCTTTCTTGGCTACTTTTGCAAGAGGCTCATGGAGGTGGACTCATGGGACACTTTGGACGCGACAAGACCTTCGCCACGCCTCCAAGAACTACTTTAAAAAGACGCCACGCTTCACCCCCGATGCTCTACATGCCGCAAAGCTAAGTCAAAAGCACAATCTCATGGTCTTTACATGCCTCTTCCAATTCCATATCAACCTTGGGAAGACATTAGCATGGACTTTGTACTTGGTTTGCCTAGAACTCAAAATGGAAAGGATTCCGTTTGTGGTTGTAGATCGATTTTCTAAGATGGCACACTTTATTCCTTGCAACAAGGTAAGACGATGCTTCCATATTGCAAATCTCTTTGTAGGAAATCTTGTGCCTTCATGGAGTACCAAAGTCAATCGCCTCCGATCGACGCCAAGTTCTTGAGTTACTTTTGAAGACTTTTGGCCAAGCTAGATCAAGCTTATGTTCTCATCCGGATACCATCCTCAAACCGACGGCCAAACGGAGGTGACAAACCGAACCCCTTCCACTTCTGCCAAGGTTGATCAAGAAGAACATCAAGGAGGGGAGACATGTTTACCCATCGCCAAGTACGCCTACAACCGAAGACATTCAACGACCGCCACGGCTTCAACCCATTTCCCCATTGGACATCCTACCTCACCTCTACAAGAGCGCACCAACCTCACCGAAGTGCCCAAGCTACATCAAGAAGATGCATGAAGATACAAGAAACACCATCGAGGCCAAGTACAACGACTAGCACCAAGCTCAACATCAACAAGCAACCCATGATCTTCAACATAGGCGATCTAGTGTGGCTACACCTTCCAAGGAATGATTCCCCAACTAACGCAAGTCCAAACTTCTACCCGAGCCGATGGACCCTTCAAGGTGCTAGCACGCCACAACAACAACGCCTACAAGCTCGACCTACCGCGCAAGTACAACGTGGAGACACCTTCAACGCCAAAGACCTTCCTTTCCATTGTGATGAAGAACTAGATCCGAGGTCGGATCCTTTGGGAGGGGATATGTGGAGCATCCTTCCATCATCCCCATGGACTCTACATCAACACCTACAACACCACAAGGACCTGGGACTCGAGCCCGCAAGAGCTTTGAAACCGAGGTGACATCACCCTCCCACAACTCTCCTTCATTACATGAGACATGGTTACTACCTCAAACGGAAACTCTTGCATACCAGCACCAAGGAGTCAATTGAAGAAGGAAGAAGGAGAATCGGCGGAAGACAAAGGAAGACGGAGAGGAGAAAGCAACAAGAACCGGGAGGCCGGACGATTGGACAGAGGTCTTGACGATCCGGACAGAGTTCGATGATCCGGACCTCCGGTCCGGACGATCCGCTAACTCCATCAAGGCAAAGAACCTCCAAGATCGGGCCGGATCATCCGGACTCCGCCCGATCATCCGACCTTACCAGACGCCCGACCCCCACCGACATCCGCCCCCGCCGCCACCACCCTCCGGCCATCCGACTCCACCCGGATCATCCGACCGGTTCCGACATCCGGACCCCCCGGATTATCCGCCCCGCAAGGCCGGCCAGAAGGCCCAAATGTACCCTTCCTTTGCACTCATAAATAGGACTTATATAGGACCCCCTCCTCACTTTGAGACTTAGCATTGATTAGCTTATATTTGTGTGGAGCCTTTGCTCATCCACTGGATTTTCCCGGAGATCGGACCTCCGCTTAGGAGAAGATCCATTCGGATACAAGACCCCTATCTAGGGAAGACCCCCGTGATTCAAGGCCCCATCTAGGGAAGAACATCAAGGCCTCCTCCGGGAGAAGAACGCTACCTTTGTATCTTTCCTTTGTTGATTTTGGACCATGTATCACTCGGCTTCATGATCTAGTGATAGAGGCGGATGTCCCGATTTTCGATGAGATGATAACTATCGATTTGGTGGAGACGACTTTGACGATCCGACTACAAACGGAACGACGCTCGCCTTAGCAATCGCTAAACCAACCCCGAGGTTATTGACCACCCGGAGCAACCCAACCGACCAGAAGGTCTATTCCCGCAAGCAATCAAGAACAAGCAAGAATATGATAAAAGCAATCAATTAATTGGGTAAAGAAGTATTGATAAAGGGGGGATCCGTAGCGTCTTGGTCCTGGTCCGGACACAAACGGACAAGGGTTGCAATGGCTAACTTTAACTAAACAAACCAAGTTCAAATTCCCAAGGGCCCTGTATATATGGAGGAAGAGGGGGTTTTCCCTTGGTGGAGGGGTCCAAACTAACCCTATCTCGTTTCCCCACACAAACGGACTCTAAAAATAGCCTATACTAATGTATTTGAAATTACATGGGCTGGCCTTAAAATAAGGTGACGAAGACCTAGAATAGCCTATGGACTTATTATGAAGTGGCATCTTGTATATTTCGTCCAAGGCTTCATGCACTCATTATGGTGGCTTCAAAGTCCCGAAATCATCACTTGTAACTCCATTCTTGTCCCCTTCATGCCATCATCTCCATGTTGGTTTTGCTCCAATGTTCATCCTTCCGTTAGGCCCTTCATTTGTAAGCAAAACAAATGTATCCAATTTAGGCAGGCCATATTCTCATGAAATTAGAATCATTACCAAGAAACGAAAGTACCGTAATTTAGTTGGGTGCCGGAGCTCTAGTAATTGGTCCAAGTGTATAGCCAGGGGTGGGTGTAACAATGGTATTGATGTCCTCATCATCCTCCCTTCTTGAAATGAAGTCGCCCGACGGAAGTTCATCTTCCTCACCCAAATATGGCTTCAAATCTGCAATGTTAAAAGTGGACTAACCCAAAATCTCAGGCAGCCAAGTTTATATGCATTATCATTTACTTTCTCCAACACCTTAAAGGGACCAGAAGACGTGGATTAGCTTTGATTTATAAATCAGAAATCTATCTTACGCAAATGTAACCAAACAAGATCTCCGTAAACACAACATGTTTTCTACCCTTATCTCCAAAGAAGTTTATATTTAGCATTCATACCCAATGTTTTCCTTAGTTAACTCATGCATTTTTAAAATCAATTCAGCACGTTCTTTAGCATCAAAATTAACCTTTCTCCAAGATGGAAGAGGCAACAAATCAATAGGTGCACGAGGTAGGAAAAACACAACTTCAAAAGGGCACATCTTAGTAGTAGAATGCAATGAACGATTATAAGCAAATTCAATATGAGGCAAGCATTCCTCCCACATTTTCTTATTTTTCAGAACAGTTAAGCATAGTAGACAATGTTCTATTGACTACTTCATTTGTCCATCGCTTGGGGTGACAAGTAGTACTAAAAAGGTTTAGTCCCCAACTTAGCCCATAAACATCTCCAAAAGTGGCTAAGAAATTTAGTATCACGATCTAAACAATAGTATTTGGCACACCATGGTTAATAATTTCACAAAGAACAAATCAGAACATTGACAAGATCATCCTTTTATGACATGGTATAAAGGTGCCATTTTCAGAATCTATCCACACAACAAATATGTTATCCTCCCTTCTTTGTTCTAGGTAAACCAAAACAAAGTCCATCAATATCCTCCCAAGGAACACTAGGTACGTGCAAAGGCATATATAAACCATGAGGATTGAGTCGTGACTTAGCTTTTTGACATGTAGTGCAAAAGCAATAAAACGCTCAACATCCCGCCTCATCTTTGGCCAAAAGAAATGTGTAGCAAGTACCCTCCGCCTTCTTCACGCCAAAGTGTCCCATTAGTCCTCCTCCATGCGCCCCCCGCAACAACAAAAGACTAACGGAGCTAGCTGAATGCATAGCTTGTTAGCACGAACACAAACCCATCATTAACGACAAACTTGTTCCATGTTCTTCCTTCACAATTCTGCAATACATCTTTAAAATCAGCATCATGCCATATTGATCTTTGATGGTCTCCCCAAATATTTTGAAATCAAGTTGTGAAAGCATAGTATAGCCAGACAATGCATCAAGAATAACATTTTCTTTACCCTTCTTGTGTTTAATGACAAAGGGAAAGTCTCAATGAATTCAACCCATTTAGCATGTCCATTTTCAGTTTAGCTTGACTTTTAATATGTTTCAAAGATTCATGATCGAATGTATAACAAATTTTTGGGCCATAAATAATGTTGCCATGTTTCTAAAGTCCAACAAGAGCATATAATTCTTTATCATAAGTAGAATAATTCAGACTAGGCCCACTCAATTTTTCGTAAAAGTAGCAAGGTTTGCTATCTTGTAATAACACACCTCCTAATCCAATTCCACTAGCATCACATTCAAGCTCAAAAGTCTTAGTAAAATCGAAGTTGGAGTAAAGGAGCATGTGTCAACTTATCTTTCAACACCGTGAAGGCTTCTTCCGTATGCGGTACCCCAAACAAAAGGCACATCCTTCTTTGTAAGCTCATTGAGAGGTGCAGAATGGTGCTGAAATCTCTCACAAAACGCCTATAGAAACCAGCGAGACCAAGGAAACTCCTCACTTGTGTGACTGCTTTGGCTGCCAACTCTCAATAGCTTCAATCTTGGCTTTATCAACTTCAATTCTCGTGGAGTAACAACATAGCCAAGAAAAGATACTCGGTCGGTGCAAAAGGTGCACTTCCTAAGGTTACCAAACAAACGCATCACGAGAGCATTAAAAACAGCACGAAATGTTCCAAATGTTCTTCCAAAGATTTGCTATAAATCAGATATCATCAAAATAAACTACCACAAATCGTCCAATGAAAGCACGTGAAACTTCGCTCATTAATCTCATGAAAGTACTAGGTGCATTAGTTAACCCAAAAGGCATGACTAACCACTCATATAATCCAAACTTAGTTTTAAATGCTGTTTTCCATTCATCTCCCAATTTCATACGAATTTGATGGTATCCACTACGCAAATCAACTTTGGAGAATATTGTAGAGCCACTCAATTCATCAAGCATATCATCTAGCCTAGGAATAGGGTGACGATAACTAATAGTAATATTATTGATGCCTCTACAATCAACACACATACATGACGACCATCCTTTTTCGCACTAGAATAATAGGAACAGCACAAGGACTAAGGGATTCGCAGATATAACCTTTGTCGAGCAGCCTCTGACTTGACGATAATCTCCTTCGCTCCTCCGGATTGGTACGGTATGGTGCACGGTTGGTAATGATGCACCGAATTAAGTCAATTTGATGCTCAATCCTAATAGGTGGTAATCCTGGCACGCCTTGTGGAAAGACGCCAATACCCCGCAAAATGTTAGTGACAGAGGGGCAAAGAGGAAGGCACGCCCTCAATGAAAATAATGCCTCTTTGCACACAAAAGCATAGCAAATAGATTTGCCAAAATCTAGCTCATCAATATCGAGTTTGGCAAGTAAACATGCACTTTTCAATTTAATTTCGTAGCAAATGAGATGGTTTATTATTAGTCTTCATGTGTTGCTCAAATTCTTTTGCCACAATCTGATTTTCACTCTTATTTTTCTCCTGTTTTCTTTATTAGCTCTATTAATATCATCTTTCAAAATGGACTCAGAGTCATAGGAAGCAAAGTAATATTTTTATCCTTATGAACAAGAGTATATCGATTGTTTCTACCATGGTGTACAGAATTTTATCAAATTGCCATGGTCTACCAAGTAACAAGGAACATGTTGCATAGGTACCACATCACAATCAACATAATCAGCATAAGTAGAGATACTAAAATGCACACTAACAAAGACGTGTTACCTTCACCTTGCCGCGTTGTTGAACCATTGGATGTAGTAAGGATGTGGATGTGGTCTTGTGGTGAGAGATAGCTTTCCACCATCTCCATGCTAGCCTGTTGTCAGAGCCCTCCATCTATGATGACGCTAATAGAACGCTCCTTCACAACTCCCTTTGTATGGAACAAATTATGCCTCGATTTTGCTCACTTGTGTAACCTGCACACTCAAAACACGTTGAGCAACTAAACATTCATACTGCCAAGATCTTCAGAGCCATGTATTGTGTCTCATGATCGTAATCATCTCCACCGTGTTCCTCATGTGTAATAAGAGCCAAAGTCTCCTCATCATAGTCACTAGCGGACTCATACCCACCATCCTCAGAGCAATCATCACACGCTGAGATTTGCATTCTTCGCAAAATGTCCTCTTCCCTTACAACCATTTACAAATAATATCACTTGTGTGCCCTGCTGACGCCATGGAAGAAGAGCTCGTGCAGGCCCAGCAGTGTGCTCTTGGCGATAGTGGTGGTTGTGCCCGCTTCTTGTATCACGGTTGAGGTGGCACCTAAAGGAGGTGATGGTGCAAGGAAGTAGATGATGCACGGGTGTCCATGATGAAGGTCGACCGCTAGAAAAGTTAGTGCGCGCCAATGCCTGCCGATCCCAAGACTTCACGCTCAGCTTTACAAGCAAGATGGAATAAACGAGTGATATTATTATAATCCTTATAGTCTAAAATGGTCTAATCTCTATTTAATCCACCCGTAAAACGCAAGCATAGCTTCATTCTCCTCAACAATACCACATCTAATCAAGCCAGCTTTGTAATTCCCGATAATATTCTTCTACGAATTTTTCCTTGTCTTAAACGCTGCAATTTTTGAAGTAATTCACGTTGATAATATGGTGGAACCCAACGAGCACGCATAGCAGTTTTCAAAGCAGCCCAAGTAGCTGGAACAGGATATAATCTACAATGTTCGACCACCAAACACATGCAAAGCTAGTGAAAGCACAAAACAGCAGAACACGCTCCTCGTGATATTGTAAACATGTAAATCGTTGTTCAGTTTCTAACTCCCAAGTAAGATATATATCGAACATATC
>JAHHZJ010007684.1:0-63646 GCA_021437245.1 Aegilops speltoides | reverse complement strand
GATCAAGAGGTGATCCCAACACCTACTTACGCCAAACATAACACGTAAACCGTGTTCACTTCCGACCCGAGAAGAGACCATCACCCACACACCCTGATGCGCTTTAATTCGATCTGTCAAGTTGTCTACAACCGACATTAACAAATTCCCATCGCCACATAACCGGCACGGTTTCAAAGTTTAAACCTCGGGGTGTCCCAACTTAGCCCATGACAAGCTCGCGATCATCGAAGGAATAGACCTTCACCCAGAAGACCCACCCCCTAACCCGACATCAAGACATTTCGACAATGGTAAAACAAACCAAAGAAAGCCTGATCCGCAATCCCGATAGAGCTGCACTTATCTCGCTCGGCAACACCGGATGAGAATCCACGGTAAAACCAACCTCGAGTTGCCCAGGGGGGCCCCCATTTACCGGTTCGAACCAAACTTAGACAAGCACCGCCCGGGGCTGAATAAAGATGACCTCGAGAGGCGATCCAAGGGAAAAAATAGGTGGTGAGGCAAATTAAAAGTCAATGTTGGGCCTTGGCGACAAGTTTTATTCAAAGCAAACCGGGGGGTCCCAAAATCCCCGACCGCAAGGGACGCAAAACCGGGAACATAACACCGTATGAGGAAACTAGGGCGGCAAGAGGAACAAAACACTGCATAAGGCCGAGCCTTCCACCCTTTACCAAGTATATAGATGCATTAAAATATAAGAGATATTGTGATATCCCAACATAAACCCGCCACCATGGAGAAATCTTCAACTTCACCGCAACTAGCAACGCTATAAGAGGGCTGAGCAAAGCGTAACATAGCCAAACAACGGTTTGATAGGAAAGGTGTCAAAGGTTAGAGGTTCATGGCAATATGGGATGGCTGACAAACAGTAATAGGTAGCGAAAGATAGCAAAGAACGAGGCAACTAGCATAGCAATGATAGTAGTGAGATCCAGAGGGTCATCTTGCCCGAAACCCAAGGAAGAAGAACGAGTCCATGAAGAAGATGAACGATGAAGCAACCAACCAGATAACAAACCCACGATCCAACAAACGGAACTAACAAAAGAAGCACACAACATAGGTAAACACACCACACATGAACAAGGCATGATGCACAACAAGCATGATGCATGACAAAACTAGATGAAGCTATTCATGGCAAAAGATGATGCAAACAAGAACACATCAAGGCAAGTTTAAATGAGGCCAAACAACATATAACAACCCTAAGTCCTCATATGCATATTTCGAAATTGGTCCAGAACTGAATAAACATTGTTGAAGTTGTTAAACAGCAAGTTAAATGCACCAGATGATCTACACGAAATTTAGTCAAGTTACATATAAAGTTCATTAGATTCGAGCTACCCAGAAGATATGAGCAAAACAAGTTAAACATGGCATTGATGAAAATGCACCCAAACATCAAGCAAACACACCAAACAAGGATAACAAGATAATATGAAACTACATGCAAAATCAAGCAAGTTTCATATAGAGCACACTAAACGGAGCAAGGTCAAACATGCACACTATACTAGTCTTGGACGCTTCTCACCAACATGAGCTAAGGGCTGCCATCAAGCGTATGGAGCCCCGAGGCCCGAGGGCGTTTCCCGAGACTGGGCGTATGCCCCACTCATTATTACGTGAGAGTGTCACGGGCGGTGAGCTTACAGCACTGGCCTTTTCATGTGTACCGCCTTGCTTCATATCGCCAAACAAGGGCCCCGCTTGTGTTACACACTCTATGGCCATCCACGATGGCCGAGACCGAGGACGCCACCGGGATAGAGTCGCCAATGTTCCCCGACAACCATGGGTCCTCTATCGGGTAGGCTCCCGAGGCACCTCCTGGGAGAGAGCCTACCTCCCGAGGATGCCTTGCTCCGAAAGTGTCGCTGCAGGCAGGCCGATCTCGGCCTCCGCAGCCCCTGCCCTCCTCCCGAGGGGTAGGAAGTCGCTGATGTGGCGCCATCCGCCGTGACGACCTATAGCTCCTGTTATCCATGGTTAGCGATGCCTGCCTCGAGGGATTAGGTACTGAGCAGTCGCCGCCCGCTGGGTCAACGAGGCCTGGCTCCTAAAAGAGCTCAACCGTGTCTCTCTTCCCCACCGGGCAAAGGAACGAGCCATGGTCTTCCTCCTGTCCTGATCCACCATGGGCACATACGCCTGGCCCTCAATGCCTTGTCAGAAGTTCCCGTGCAGTCCCGCTGAGTGCCCGCCGGGAGTGGTAGTGGCGGCCCACCGACCGGGTGTAGTGGATCCCCTTCGCGGCTCGGAGGCGGAGGCGGCACTATTGGCAGCCAGCGCCATGGCCACATGCAGGTTGGAGGCCCCGAATCCGCCGAGCTGTGCGAAAGCGCGTGGGGCCTGTGCGGCCCCGCTTTGGCCCGAGGTGGTGGCTGGGCGCAAAGGGTGAGCCGAGGCTGCGGAGCCTGTGAGCCTCCACCCGACCAAAGAAGATGTCGCGCCCGCCCTAGCAGCCTCAGATTGTAGTAGCTCCTGCCACCGAGCGCAGCCCTTGAGTTTGCTTGCCTCACGGGTGTGTGGCGGCGCCGTGGCATGGGCGTGGCTTGAGGCCCTGCTGCCGACCGCACTGCCAGCGGCAGGAGAGCTGGGCCGCTGATCTGCATCACCATGCGCTTCGCAGCCGCCTCAGACAAGGGTGCCTGGGCACAGAGTTGAGGTCGCCCGGGTGTCGGTCAAACCGCGGATCTCGGTAGGGGGTCCCAACTGTGGGTCTAGGCGGATGGTAACGAGACGAGGGACAAATGTTTTTATCCAGGTTCGCCCTCTCGATGGAGGTAATACCCACGCCCCGCTTGATTAATATTGATGATATGGGTAGTACAAGAGTAGATCTACCACGAGATCAAGGAGGCTAAACCCTAGAAGCTAGCCTATGGTATGATTGTTGAGATGTAATGTTGTGTCCTATGGATTAAAGCTCCCGCTTATATAGACACCGAGAGGCTAGGGTTACACAGAGTCGGTTACAATGGTAGGAGATCTACATATCCAGACAACAAGCTTGCCTTCCACGCCAAGGAAAGTACCTTCCTGACACGAGCCGTAGTCTTCAATCTTCTATCTTGTAGTCCGGGAGTCCGCGGATATTGATAGTCCGCTATCCGGACACCCCTAGTCCAGACTCCTCAAGAGCCCTCGAATCCTTCACGACGATAAGTCCGGCGGTATAATGTTCGGCATTGCAAGGCGGGTTCCTCCCTTGAATAATCCGGAGAAGATAATGAACACCGTAATAGTGTCCGCTCGCAAAATAATTTCCACATTCCAAACGTAGAGAGAATAAAACATACACCGATCCAATCACGACGATATGTGGCGTGACATCACACCGCACCAAGCCTTTGTTTGAATTATCGCACTACCAAGACATTTAGCTTGTTTTTGGCACGCCCCGTCAAGGTAGATCGGCTCCCTTATTCCGGGATTCTCATCAATACATGGTAGAACCCAACCGCCATTGATGGTGGCGCTGGGAGATAAGCGATTTACCAGCCTGAGGGACGATAGTTTTGTCCGCCTATATATAAGGGATAAGGAATTACCTTCTCACCCACGCCTTTCTTCCTCCTTTGCTTATCCATCCCTCGCGAACTCAAGCTCCAACGCCCAAGCTCACAAGATCTCACCTCAACCCTTCTTCAATATGTCCGGAGGGGGAGGTAAATGGATGGCCTCCACCGCTAAGGAGGAGGATCACCAAGCTGCGCGACGCCGGATACCTTTCCATGGCATCACAGATCGGCTGCCCGACGCTGGGCAGCTCATCCCCACCCCGTGGCCTCATGAGAGGGTCGCTCCTCCCCACTTCCTCCACGGATCGGGCTTTCCGCCCATCCATTCGTCCGGAGCTCATGTTTTACTATGGCCTCGATTTCCACGATCCGGCCGAACTTCTTCCTCAACATCTCGGCGCTTATCGCCGGTGCGTAGGCCTTTCTCGCATCCGCCCCACTTCGCCTGTGGCTCAAGACCTTCAACGCTGTCAAGATTGTGAAGGGACGAAGCGAATGCGGAGGCGCCATGTTGGGCAAGTTACCTAACGCCCCATGGCTAGAAGGGACCTTCGTGGACTCCGCCAAGGGGTGGCAATCGGGGTTCTATATCACCGAGCCGCAAGAAGCCCACATGGGCGGCCCCAAATTTAGATCTGAATCCCGCAGCTCACCTCCGGAAAGAGAAGGGCTTGCATGGGGTGATCCGCGGAGGTGACGGACTTGAGCCCGCATCAAGAAGGCCGGTGAGCAATGGCTCCGGCCACGACGTGGTCCAGTCATGCTCCTCCGCGATTCTCCCATGCCAAGAAAGGCATTTAACTGTGGAGTTTAATCCGAACAGCACTGACCAGATGTTGAGCGCGCCACACAACGCACGGCGCCGGAGGGTGCTGCCAAGGCCGCCCGTGATCCGCCAATCAAGACTGTGGATTCAGCTTATAGCTCCGATCGACAAGGTAAGTGATTCACCCCATTACGACACTTGTAGTAATTAGATTGACTCTAGCGAGGTTTTTAATCTGCCTTCCTTTTGACAGAATGGATGGAGAAGGCCGGCTGCTCATCGCCCCGGCCCCATGCCGTAAGAACCAAGTGATGCCCATTTAGCAAGGGTGCTGGTTCCAAGACCACGTGGTGCCGAGAAGAAGGCCAAGAAGGTGGCTGACTCGCAAGAGTTCTCAGAATCAAAGGCCCGACGACGACGACGAGGACCTCTCAAGACAGGAGGAAGGAGTACTTCCTGAGGAGGAGAGAGGAAGAGGAAGGCCTCTCTAACCGGGCGGCCAAGGTCCAAGAGGGGGAGAACTATTCAGAACGCCTCGATGCGCTATATCTCCCACGTGTCAAGCACGACTTAGAGGCATAACCGCATTGAAAGCAATGTCGCAAGTGAGGTAATCTTCACACAATCCATGTAATACATAAGGGAAAAGTACATAGTTGGCTTACACGCCACTTCACACAATTACATGAATAAAGCATTACATCATCCAGATACAATCAAGGTCCCACTACGGAACCAAAATAAAAGAAGAACACCCCACATGCAACACAGATCCCGATCGCTCTAACCGGGCTCCACTACTAATCGTCTGAAAGGAAACATAGTATCGACCAAGGGCCTCATCATATTCCCACTTCACCACGAAGCATCGCTACCGCATCACCGGTATCAAGACTGCTTTGGTAGAATCAGGAGCCATGGGACTCAAAGAATCTCTCACATGCGAGATCAAGACTATTTAAGCTTAAGGGAAGACTGGTGTCAAAAGGAGGGCTGCGCAGCGACTAGCATATATGGTGGCTACATCGCAAAAGAGAGTAGAAGAGAAGCAAAGCACGGCGTGAAACTAGTAGCGATCAAGAAGTGATCCCGACTACTTACGCTAACATAACTCCAACATCGGTTCACTTCCCGGACTACCAGAAGAGACCATCACTTACATACACGGTTGATGTATTTTAATTAAGGTCAACTTCGGTTTTCTACAACCGACATTAACAAATTCCCATCCTCTATAACATGGGCACGGCCAAAGATAATACCCGCAGGGTGTCCCAACTTAGCCCATAACAAGCTCTCACGGTCAACGAAGGAATAAACCTTCACCCAAGACATCTGATCGACTCGTATCCCAGACATCAAGACATTTCGACAATGGTAAAACTAACAAGACCTCCCATTGTGCCGACAAATCCCGATAGGAGCTGCACATATCTTGCTCTCGTGGCACACCGGATGAGCCAGACGCCGGGTTGGCATAGACTCGTTGTCAAGGGCGCCGGACATCGCCAGTTGACCCAACACTCAAGGAGCACCGCCCGGGGGCTAAATAAAGATGACCCTCGGCTCGCGAAACCCAAGGGAAAAAGGGTATAGGTGGCAAATGGTAAAACCAAGGTTGGGCCTTGCGGAGGAGTTTTATTCAAAGCGAACCGTCAAGGGGTCCCATAAATCACCCGACCGTAAGGAACGCAAAATCAAGGAACATAACACCAAGATGACGGAAACTAGGTGGCAAGAGGAACAAAACACTGCATAAGGCCGAGCCTTCCACCCTTTACCAAGTATATAGATGCATTAATTAAAACAATAGATATTGTGATATCCCAAAATATCCGTGTTCCAACAAGGAACAAACTTCATCTTCACCTGCAACTATCAACGCTATAAGAGGGGCTGAGCAAAGCGGTAACATAGCCAATCAACGGTTTGCTAGGACAAGGATGGTTAGAGGTTGACATGGCAACATGGGTGGCATGATATAGCAAGTGGTAGGTATCGCAGCATAGGCATAGCAAAAGAGCGAGCATCTAGCAAGCAAAGATAGAAGTGATTTCAAGGTATGGTCATCTTGCCTCGTAAGGTTCTCGTGAGTTGTCAAGGCTTGATCTTGAGATGCTTCTCAACAGGTTCCTCGCTCACGCACTGCCTCCCGGCTCTACCCAAAGCAAGAACACAAGCAACGGAACCACAATCAAACAAGGAACATATGCACAAGCAATATGATGCAAAACATGACATGCGATGCGAGATGCGATATGCAATGCATATGTGTGCTCCGAAGGAAAATGATGAACTGGCATAAACTTGGCAAACCAAGTATGCCGCTGAAAGATGGGGTGATTTCTGAAATCGATATAAAGATCACCGGAATCGGATGCACGGTTTGCAAATGACAAGCAAAACAAGAATGACGAATCAATGCTTAAACAGCCCGATGCTACTTAGCAAGCAACAAGAAACTATGCTACAGCACCCCAACATAAAAACAAAGCATATGGCAGCGAACTACAGGAGATGCTTAACAAAAGAGGAACACTGAGCTACGGCTAAATCACATCATAACATGTTCAAACAAGCATGGTGAAAGTGCTCAAAATATCAGGTTCACAGACTTAGTGAAAATACTAACATGCCAGGAATTAACATCAGGAAGACATGTTTAGAGCAAGCAAACAACATGCTACAGGAACTTATAATAGCAAAGCAAGGCATGACATGATTCTACTCAAAGCATATTTCAATAGTCCCTTACTGACCATAAGCCAAAAAGGACTTTAAGAAATGATGGCACCCATGTAAACATTGCAAGTTTTATTACAGATTTCAGACTTAGTGAAATATCAGGACATGGCAAAAACAGATTCCACATGGCATGTTCGTGAGCTCGATGCACTCACTACAGAGCATCTCATGACAAACTAAGCATACACCCATCAAGAAGACATGGCATAGGAGCTATACATGGCAATAACAACATCATAGCATGCACGGATCAACTACAACGACCTCGTGAAAATTGAATCTCATGCAAATAGTCTGTCAGGA
Organism: Aegilops speltoides; assembly: GCA_021437245.1. Classification (NCBI taxonomy): domain Eukaryota; kingdom Viridiplantae; phylum Streptophyta; class Magnoliopsida; order Poales; family Poaceae; genus Aegilops; species Aegilops speltoides. Next base: position 56,290 of record JAHHZJ010007684.1, on the reverse strand, counting down.
AACATTTTCAAGCAAAAGTAGAGCACGAAAATGACATGCTAGACTACTCCATAAATGCCAAAAAAGGCATGGATGGATATAGCACATCCATATGTTCAAAACACCCTTACTGATCATGCTCAAAAAGGCATAGATCTCTGTAACAACATGAACATATGGCATAAAATTATCAGCAGGACAAGACTTAGTGAAATCACTAAGTTCCTGAAATCAGCAACATCATCATCCCTACTTTGCATGCTTGTTCTAGTCAACACATAGCTCACAAAAATACATGGCAAACACCTCGAAAGATGGCATGGCAATGTTCAACTCACATGTAGGGCTCAAGTTCATAAGGTGCACACATAATTCATGGCAAAATGACAAAAGAGCTCGAACGATAAGATTCAAACTAACGATCCGCTTTCATCTCCAACAAAGATTTCGGCATCAAGATGAGCTCAAATGCAAATGATGCAATGGAATGAAATGATGGGTTTTTCGAGACTAACAGAGCCACGGGCTATGAAATGTGATGCTATGAAAATGCACGAAAATTATGACAGATAAAGACTTAGTGAGAAAACGAGGGGAAGTCATCCTAGACGATCCAGATCGGATCCGGATCGGGCCGAGTCGGCCTGGCTCTGAGAGGGAGCGTCGAGGGGAGGAGTTGGCGGCTGGTGGACGACGGCGGTCCATGGGCAAGGTTTACGCGGCGGCATGCATGTACGAATGGGCGTACATGGAGGCGGGCGGCGATTGCGCATGACAAGGCTACGGCGGCGGCACGGGCGAGGCAAGGCCAAGGCCGGAGCGGTTGAGGGCAAGGCCTGGCAAGTGGAGGCGGGCTGGCCGGGCGGGCGCGGCTTTCGTCACGATGGAGGCTCATGGCGGTTTACTGGCTTAAGGGGATGGCAAGGGCTGCCACGTGGCTCATGGTTCGTCTGGCGCGGGCGGCGATTGTCTGTCCGATCCGACGTGTCCAAGGCGCCGAGGAAAGTTTTTAGGGTTTTGCCCGTGAATTTGTGGAGGGATCTATATAGGCATAAGGGAGCTAGGAGAGTCCAAATGGGTGTAGCTACCACACGATCGTGATCGAACACCGAGGGCATGGAGGGGAGTTAGATGGGTTATTGGGCTGTTTTGAGGGTTGTTGGGCTGCAACTCAAAAGAGGCCTTCATGAGGTGCTGTTAACTGCTGAGTACTAAACGAACTCCAAATGACCCGAACTTGAGGTGGTCTACCGTGCTATACCAGGCCACTTGGCAAGGCTCGTCCATTCCGAGAATGTTCAACACCCACACACGAAAAATGACAAGAGGGTGCGCGGGGAACATAGGAGTGTTTGATTGCAAAACGGACAACGGGAAAATGCTCGATGCATGAGACTAACACGTATGCAAATGAGATGCACATGATGGCATGATATGAGATGCATGACATGGACAAAACGCAAAACGAAAACAAAACCCAACCACGGAGGGAATATCATAGCACATATCCAAAATGGCAAGAGTTGAAGTTACAAATATGGAAAGATACATCCCGGTGTTACAACACTCCACTACAAGAGGATCTCGCCCCGAGATCTAGGACTGAAAGAACCTGATATTCGAACGGAGGTGATCCTCGGCCCTGTGTGGCTTCTCGGAATGGTGACCACTTACTTTGAATTTGATTGACTTGTTGCAGTCTTGCGCCTGCTTTCAAGAATAGCAACGGGTGCTCATGATAAGAGAGATCTTCTTGGAGGTCAATTTCTTCAAAGTTGATAGTGCGTCAGAATCTTGAAGCACTTATGAGTGTGACACGGAAACACATCGTGCACGCTTGCAAAGTTGGATGGAAGCTCGTTGATAGGCGAGATCGCTTTTGCCAATGATCTTGAAAGGACCCACGATCTAGGGGCAAGCTTCCCTTGATACCGGGTTGACGAAACCTTTCATTGGAGAGACGCGAGGTAGACATGGTCTCCGATTTCAAAAGCCACATCTCTGCGCTTGTCATCATAATAGCCCTTCCGCGCGATTATGCGGGCTTTAAGATTCTCACGAATGACTTTGCACATTTCTTCGCTTCTATGATCAAGTCGCTGCAAGAAGTTGGCGCTCACCGCTCTTGACCAATTGAGAGGAGTACGCACTTTCGCCATATAGAATTTCAATGGGGCCTTCGCCCAACTCGCTTGGAAGTTGTTGTTGAAGAGAACTCTGCATATGGAAGACACTCTTCCCACTTCATGCCAAAAGAAATGACACAAGCCCCGAGCATATCTTCAAGGATTTGATTGACTCGCTCGACTTGGCCACTTGTTTGAGGACGGAAAGCTGTGCTGAAACGAATGTTGGTGCCCATGGCCTTCTCGAAAGGAGTCCCGTAACTTAGAAGTGAAGATGCTTCCACGGTCCAAGAGATCAATTGTGAATACCGTGCAAGGAGACAATTCGAGGTGTATAACTCGCCAATTGAGCTGTGTGATAGATTCTTTGACAGAAGAAAATGAGCCACTTTAGTAAGCTTGTCAATGACAACGAAGATAGCATCATTTCCACGCTTGACTTAGGAAATCCAGTCACTAAGTCCATCTCAATATGATCAAACTTCCATTCCGAATAGCAAGAGGTTGGAGGAGACCAGCTCTTTGGTGTTCGTCACCCTTCCGCAGACATCACATTCATTCACGAATTGAGCAATTTCGCTTCATTCGAGTCCACCAATACGACCGCTTGAGGTCATGGTACATCTTCGCATTTCCGTGATGAATGGATAGGAGGGAATTGTGCCCTCATTCATGATGATTTTTCTCAGACGCCTTTAGGAACCACAATACGATCCTCAAAGAAAAGAGTGTCTTTGTCATCCAAGCGATAGCACTTGTATTTGAAATGCCCTGTCAATACCACGCTTCACCTTCTTCACCATGGTATCCGAAGTTGAGCCTCACGAATTTGATCTTCCAAAGTAGGAGAGACTATGAGGTTGGCAAGAAATCCTTGAGGAACAACTTGAAGATTCAGCTTATGGAAAGCTTCACAAAGATCCGCTGGAAGGCTTGAGAATTAAGTCGCTGTAATAAGCCTTCTGCCGAGCATCTGAATCACATTCATTTGCCAGAGTATATTCAATACTTGGATTGTACTCTTGAATCATTTCACCCATCGAGTTTGCTCGAGGTTGAGGTTTGCTGAGTGAAGATGTACTTGAGACTCTTGTGATCGGTGAAAATGTCCACTTTCCTTCCCAACAAGAGATGTCTCCATGTTATCAATGCATGGACAATCGCCGCCAACTCAAGATCGTGAGGGGGTAGCTTTTCGCTGGGCTTCAATCGACGAGAGGTATATGCCACAACTTTCTTCTCTTGCATTAGCACAAAGACCGAGACCTTGCAAGGAAGCATCACGTAAAACTTCAATGGCTTTGATTCATCAGAGGAGTCAAGACAGAGTGTGACTAGCTTTGAGGGTATTGAAAGCGACATCACACTCAAAGGCCCGCATATACTTGACATGCTTCGAGGAGGTTGGAAAGAGGCTTTGCAATCTTGGAGAAATTCAACTAATCTTCGGCAATAGCTTGCAAGACCGAGAAAATCGGAGTCGTTGACATTCCGAGGAGGTTCCCAATTCACAATTGAAGACACCTTCTCGGATTTACAAGCGATGCCTTTGGCTGAGATGATATGACCAAGATAAAGAACTTCATCAAGCCGTAACTCACATTTGGAAAAATTCGCGATAGAATTGATGTTCTCTCGAGCTTGTCGAGCACCAATCGCAAATGTTTGGCATGATCTTGCTTGTTCTTGGAGAAGACCAAAATATCATCGAGATACACCAAGACGAAATCATTTGTGTAGGGTTGAAGATAAAGTTCATCATGCGAGAGAAAGTTGGAGGAGCATTGACAAGGCCGAAAGATGACAAGATATTCATAAGAACCATAGCTTGTTCTAATGTCGCTTTGGGAATATCTTGTTCACGAATGCTAACTGATGATAACCCATACGGAGGTCAAGCTTGAGAATACTTTAGCACCTTTGAGTTGCTCGAATAGCTCATTGATGTTGGGAAGAGGATACTTGTTCTTGATTGTCTTCTTGTTCAATGGACGGTAATCAACACAAAGTCGGTCCGCGCATCCTTCTTCCGACAAAAGAACTCCACATCCCCATGGAGATGAACTCGGTCCGATCAAACCTGACGCTCTTGTTCATCGAGCTGCTTCTTCAATTCTTTCAGCCCTTGGGTCCAAGCTTGTAAGGACGCTTGCAAACGGGTTCGCAAGCTGCTCAAGATCGATAACTAATTCGACCGCCGATGAGGAGGCATACCCGAAGCTCTTCCGAAAGACATCTCTGGTACTCACAAACGACCGAATTTGAGATAGCATCCAACTCGCCTTCTCATTGAGAGAAAACAACCAATGGTTTCATCACGAGCGCATAGATGATAACATCCTCGGGTGTGTCAATTGAATTTGCCTCGGCAAAGACAATCAAGTCGAGCCTTGTGCTGAGAAAGCCACCATCCCAAGAATTAGATCAATATCCAGTCACCAAGAACAATTGGAGAAGACAAAATCTATAGTCGCCCATCTTGATAGAGACATCCCAACCATGGAGCTTGCTCATGAATTTACCCGAGAGACAACGATAACGGTCTAGGCAAATCTTGAAAAACATCTCATGCTTAGATGAAAAGGTCTTGAGATGAAACTGCGATGCACCAAAGATCAAATAAGACTTTTGCAGAATATCATTAATCGAGAGATTACCCATTATCACATCAAGATCTTCCGCTATGCTGCATTCATCATGTTCACCTTGGCGCACTTGGGATTATGCTTGACCAACGCATTGCTTGAGACCTGTGGGGAGGAGGAGGAAGGCGCTTTGGTTATGGGCATTTGTTCGCATAGTGACCCTTCTCCGGCACTTGTGTGTGGCATCATATCACAACGTTGTCCTAAAATGTCACCGTTTGAAGGACTCAATTCCATCACATAGCCCGAGATAATAACCACGCTGCCAACGATCGCACGCACGGTGCAAGATGTGATGCCGCCCTCCAAATATCTTCCCGAACGGCTCTTCAAGCCATCCGCATTTATGGGAAGAGGAGCCTGTATGACAAACCGAAAACCGCTACTAATCGGGCGATTCAATTGATGACATAACACCTTCAAATTTCATCACCTATATGGCAGAATCACCAGGGATGTAACCATTCCCAGCCTACTTGCTTAGGCAGAACTTCCCAAAGACCAAAACGAGGCCCGCAAGATAGTCCCGCGAAAAGTCTACAAGGTCCATGAGGGAGAACTTTATAAGAAAAGCACAACCGAGTCCTTCAAAGGTGCATCTCCAAGAGGAAGGGCGAAACCTCCGGCTGAAATCCATGCCGGATTAGGGCGACACCACGCAGCAGCCCGGCCCTAGTAGGAAAGGCATTCCGCACAGATTTTATTGGTCGACGCCCGGCAGATGCCTAGGACTTAGTCCGAGATGTTGGTTGTCGCCTCTTTGTTAATCGAGCTATATGTCGCCAATCGCCTCAAAACTATACCCACATTCCGGCCGTCATGGTCTGGGGCTTGATATGGTTGGACCCTTAAAGGATGAACCCACAAGCAAAGGTACCTATTGGTCATGGTGGATAAATTCACCAAATGGATAGAGGCCAAACCGTCAAGACGGCAGAGTCCGGACCAGTGATAGACTTTATATCCGGGTAGTACACCGCTACGGAGTCCCCCACAAGATCATCATCGACAACAAAGACGAACTTCACAAAGCCGATTTGAGGTTAAGTCATGGTGCAAAAATATGGGCATCAAGCTCGACTCACGCTCGTGACTATCACCCTCAAACCAACGGTCAAGTGGAATGAGCAAATGGTCTAATAATGAGCGGCATTAAACCCGCATTAGTGCGGTCACTTATTAAATCTGACACGACCGGGTCGAGGAGCTCGACCAGACTGGGGCTGCGGACAACGCCTAACCGCACTACCAGATTCACACCATTCTTTATGGTTCACGGCGCAGAGGCGCCTTGCCCTCGCGACATTATTCATGACTCACCTCGAAAAGCATGTACGGAAGAAAGAGAGGCCGAGCTGGATCGGGGACAGCTTGGACACATTGGAGGAAGAACGCTGATGTCGCCAAGGCTCGCTCCGCATTCTATCACCGCAGCCCAAGATACCAAAGGTAGAAGCACGGCCAAGACTTACAACGCTGGTGAACTAGTTCTACGCTCGCCGGATAAGAAAAAGGACAAGCTCAAGCCCAAATGGAAGGGCCCTTCATCATCGATCAAGTCCCGACCGTGGAGCTGCATTATCTACTTAAATGCGCCGGATAACCGACTCAAGCCGAACCCATGCAACGCAGCCCGCCTCCAAGATTCTATGCCTAGCGCCGACTAAGAGTTCGCCCCTCCCTCCGCCCAAATTTTTTACACTTCGCTGTCTTTTCTTTCTCTTTTCATTACCTTTTCACAAAGCCCGTAAGGGCCTACTTTCTGCATTGTTCGTGATATACACTTGATGTGCCATCCGCACTCATTATACCGGGGCTTTTTTACGGCTCAATTATAAGGGCTTTCATGCCCAGACATGTGTCAAGCTTCCACATGTACCTTTTACTCACCATTATATGCATCGACATGACTTAAGTTTTGGCCAAGCCGGGTTGCTCGCCCTCGTGGTTACCCCCACGCTCCCGATTGTCTCGGCTAGGAGGTAAAGGAGCACCTCCGCGATTGTTATCGCCTGGTCACCGGATGTGTACTCAGACCGGTGAAGCCAAAGCTAGCGTTTTAAGGGAATATTCGGTCGGTGACTTAAAAGATGATTTTACCTATTCATTTATCCGCCTCAGATGTTTTTTTCGCTTTTTCAGATCCTGACATGCACTTTAGGCATGCCTCCTGTGGAAAGGAACCCCTAACGAACTATTCTCTCTTGAAGATGTTTCTACTAACCATGTAATATAACATAACTAGTTGGGCACCGTCCTGATAAAGCACTAATGACCCCACGCTCGGGTCTCCATGCATACTCCGGTTGTTTTTAACCAAAAGGTATTCGACACACTCCGACACTAGGGTCCCGAGGTTGAAGCAAAAAGGTCGGCAAAGACAAATGATCTACAATCCGCTAGAAGGCATTTCACATGTCAATTTAAAGGAAAACATACATTGTCAAAATTATTGATTGTATTCCTCCTCAATCCCGCCTAACAGGCTGTTCTCACTTACAAATTCCATTGGGAAAATTTAGCAGCCAACTCTACTTGGCGTGATACTAAACTCACAGGATCTCCTTCCCATCGGGCCCCACCGTCCAATCTCGCCATGTGGTTGGGATCCGCCTTTGTAACGCAGGTCTTCACCATGGCCCAAGCCTCCTCGGCACCTTGCTGGCAGTCGAATCTTCCATAAACGGAAGCGCCGCCAAGACTCAAGCTTCTCCGCAAGCTCCCCAAGGCCCTCGGTAGGGAGAGGGCTGGCCATAAAGCCCGGACGACGCCGCCATTGCCTCGCCAACTCGCTCGAAAGCAGTTGCAACAGCTCAAGTTGATCACCCGCTGATACGGCATCTTCAAGGGCGACCTGTGAGTATACCTACAAGACATAATTTGTCAATTGACTCCTCACCAACTCTTCCTTTCAAAGGAGTCCGCCAAGCACTTACTATAGATGCCGCGACGAAGCCGCCGCCTCCTTAATCGGAGCTGGACAGCCTGGCTCAACACCTTTCAGCTCTTCTCCCGAGCCGGGCGTGCATCCCGGAGCTTGTTCCTTCTTTGATGCACCCTAGTGAGCACCTCTCGCCCCTTTAGCTAGCGAGTAACTCTTGCCTATCCGGATCTTGTCCGCGGCACCTGCAATGTCACTATTAGACTCTGCGCCGCATACATGCATGTGGCTTATATTTATTAATAAAAATGTGTTACCAGAGGGGTCTCAAGGCTCCTTCCCAAGGGCAGCAAGTGTGGCCTCAAGTTGGGCCTTGCATTGTGCTCTCCCGAGATAGCCGGGCATTCTTCTCGTAAGAGCTCGCTTTTAAATGATCCTTAAATCGCTTAATATAACTACTTTAAGTCTCGGGGCTACGTGTATATAACCATTAAAATTCCCTTACCCGTATGTCTTTCACATACCGCCCGTGGCTCGTAAAACCATCTTGAGCGGCACGAGGTGCTGCCCCCGCGTAAAGGCGCCCAATGCCTCGGGGAGAAGCACGCTCACGAACACCGTCTCGCGGGCGCCTATGGTTCATGGCGCTTCCACCTCGCACTTAGTGGCGCATATTCGTCGTCTGTCCTCCGCTGAGGAGGATCCGCCCGTTTTGCTTGCTCTCCTCCTCCGTCGCAAGCGCTGAGCTCGCCGGTATAGGTTGGATCGGCAACTTCCACGCCTCGCAGTCCGGTGAGCGCTTTTTTCTCCTATAAAGGTCATGAGCACTCGACACTTCCTAGAACGCTGTTCAAAATTTAAATACGAAGTTATACCTTTGCGGCGACAGCTTCAGTCCGTGTCGCCTTCTTTTCCGCTCACTGCCCGGATCGACTTTTGTCGGTCACCGCCGCTGGCTCGCTTCCCACCTTGAAGGCGCTTCTCAGAAGATACCATCGCTTATGGAAGGTCGTAAATGGGCAAGGAAGAGATAATGGCGCTCGACTTCGGTCACAACACCGGGAAGCCGGATATACCGGGGTAGTCGCCGAATGGCGACTCAAAGCATTATCCATGCCGAAATGGTGAAACACCCCGCCGATCAGCTCCACCTTGATGTCCGGATCCTCTCGGAGGTCGGATCTGTGGATCTTTCTCGATCCTCGGGTTGTGGAGCGGGACTTACCATGTCCTCCACAACCGCGAGATCCCGCGCCAAAGACGAATGTAAGAAGCCTAAACTTCGAAAAGTGGTTTGAGCCCTTGAAGGTGTTCGCTACCCATCCTCTAGGGTTGTTCATGGAAAACCCATTCAAAGGGTTCGCTCAAGGAAGTCCTCCTTCTCCCTTTGTACAGGCGGACAGATCTCTACTAGATCCTCGGCTCTAATCCGCCCTTCGCGCATGACGAGGTGGCATCGCCTTCCCCTGCTGAAATCCCACATGGGGTGGCCTTCAGATTGCAATGGTTCTACCCTCGATGATGCATGTCGCCATGATTCCAATCATGGTCAACCCGAATGGGCCAAGAATCTTATTCGCCCATCAAGTAATGGACGCCTTGTCTTCCTCCAATCGGGGCTCCGTGGGCGCCACCGAGGCGCTTTCTTCAGAGGAGCATCACTAAACTCCGGAGGCCAATCCGACTGGTCCGCAGCGAGCTGCCTCCTATATAAACCACTCAAGGCCGCCTCGGACGCTTTCTTGGGAGTACCGGATGGGTATCCGTCCCAAGAATGCGCCATATTGCGCCGCCACTTGATATATGGAACCTCGTGAGAACGAGGTACGAGGCGTAATGCCTCTTCCACAATGCAAAATGGGGCTCAATGCCTAGGAATAGCTCGCAAAGAGATACGAGCTCTGCCATATGTAGGACAGAGGCGGGCGTGAGGTGGTGGAGCTGGAGTCCGTGAGAACTCCTGTGAGCCCGCGGAGGAACGGATGTATTGGGAATCTGAGTCCCCTTATCGATAAGGGACAAAGCATACTGCTTCCCTTTATTGGGGCTTGGGGTAGCCTCCGCTGCCTCCCACCTTGATAAGTGACCAGTCCGGATCGGATCGGGACCATGAAGGCCGGAGGGAGATATCCCCACTTGGAGCTTTGCTAGCTCAAGCAGCGAACAGAGCACCTCCTCCAATCCCGGTGGGTGGGCTGGGATGAGAAGAGGAGCCGATCGACGGTCCATGATGGAATGGATTTTTAGGTCAAGCGCCCGATGAACTATTTATGGAGGAAGATGGTGTGGTTTGGATCTGATTTTTGCCTCTTTGTATGCGAACGACTCGCACGACTAGGGGTGAAACATAAAGACACCCTGCTTTTCGTGATTCGTGGCGACGATGGAAAAAGGCCATTACATAATGAGAAGCCGAGAAACACAAGATTTATGATAAAGCCGGACACCGCTTTGGCAGGTACATGGAACTTGAAGGGAGAACCCGCCTTGCAACGCCAAGACTATATACGCTACTGACTTATCGCCACAAGCTTCGGGTTCGGGCTACCGAGGAGTCCTGACTAGGGGTGTCCGGACAGCCAGATTCATCATCGTCTCATGGACTCCAAGACTACTAAGATACAAGATTGAAGACTCCGCCCCGTGTCCTGGATGGGACTTTCTCTTGGCGTGGAAGGCAAGCTTGGCGATACGGATATGTAGATCTCCTACCATTGTAACCGACCTGTAACTCCTAGCCTCCTCCTGTCTATATAAACCGGAGGGCTTTAGTCCGAGGGATAACATACATTACAACAATCATACCATAGGCTAGCTTTAGGGTTTAGCCTCCTTGATCTCGTGGTAGATCCACTCTGTACTACCCATATCATCAATATTAATCAAGCAGGATGTAGGGTTTTACCTCCATCGAGAGGGCCCAACTCGGTAAAACATCGTGTCCTTGTCTCTCGTTACCATCCGCCTAGACGCACAGTCGGGACCCCTACCCGAGATCCGCCGGTTTTGACACCCCACACACCCCTTCCCTAACACACGCAAGTCTCAAGCTCAAATCCAACTTAAATCCAAACAGGGGAAAACGACAACCAAAGGAAAGGCAAAAAAGTAGAAAGGCTGCATCCGAACCTAGTCTAGTCTTGGACGCCTTTCACCAACAAGGAGCTAAGGGCTGCCATCAAGCGCATGGAGCCCCGAGGCCCGAGGCGGTTTCTCCGAGACTCGGGGCGGTACAGCCCTACTCATTATTACGTGACAGTGTCACGGGCGGTGAGCTTGCTGTGCACCGGGCCTTCTTCATGTGTACCGCCTTGCTTCATATCGCCAAACAAGGGCCCCGCTTGTGTTACACACTCTATGGCCATCCACGGATGGCCGAGACCGAGGACGCCACCGATGGGATAGAGTGGTCGCCCGTTCCCCTGACAACCATGGGTCCTCTATCGGGTAGGCTCTCGAGGCACCTCCTCGGTAGAGAGCCTACCTCCCGAGGATGCCTTGCTCCGAAAGTGTCGCTGCAGGCGAGGCCGGATCTCGGCTCTCCGCAGCCCCCCTGGCCTCCTCCCGAGGGGTAGGAAGTCGCGGATTGTGGCGCCATCCGCCGTGATGACCTATAGCCTCTGTTATCCATGGTTAGCGATGCCTGCTCCTCGAGGGATTAGGGTACTGAGCAGTCGCTGCCTCCGCGCGCACGTCAACGAGGCCTTCCCTGGCTCCTAAAAGAGCTCTCACGTGTGTCTCTTCCCCACCGGGCAAAGGAACGAGCCATGGTCTCCTCCTCCTGTCCTGATCCACCATGTGGGCATACGCCTGGCCGCCGCCCAATGCCTTTGGTCAGAAGTTCCCGTAGCCACGCAGTCCCGCTGAGTGCCCGCCGGGAGTGAGAAGTGGCGGCCCACCGACCGTGTGTCAGTGGATCCCCTTCGCGTCTCGGAGGCGGAGGCGGCACTATTGGCAGCCAGCGCCGATGGCCACATGCTGGTTGGAGTGGCCCGAATCGGCCGAGCTGGAGCCAAAGCGCGTGCCTCCGGGTGCGGGTCCGCCTTGGGCCCGAGGTGGTGGCTGGGCGCAAAGGGTGAGCCCCAGGCTGCGGAGCCTGTGAGCCTCCACCCGCAAGCCAAAGCAGATGTCGCGGCCGCCTCTAGCAGCCTCAGATTGTAGTAGCTCCTGCCACCGTGAGCGCAGCCCTTGAGTTTGCTTTGTTCACGCCGGTGTGGCGATGCCGTGGCATGGGCGTGGCTTGAGGCCCTGCTGCCGACCGCACCGCCAGCTGTGTGAGAGCTGTGCCGCTTGATCTGCATCACCAGGCTCTTCGCAGCCGCCTGCAGAACAAGGGCTGCCTGGGCACAGAGTTGAGGTCGCCCCGGTGTCGTGTCAAACCGGCGGATCTCGGTAGGGGGTCCCAACTCAGGGTCTAGGCGGATGGTAACAGAGACGAGGGACAAATGTTTTTATCCTGGTTCGGGCTCCTCGATGGAGGTAATACCCATTCCCCGCTTGATTAATATTGATGATATGGGTAGTACAAGAGTAGATCTACCACGAGATCAAGGAGGCTAAACCCTAGAAGCTAGCCTATGGTATGATTGTTGAGATGTAATGTTGTGTCCTATGGATCAAAGCCTCCGGTTTATATAGACACCGGAGAGGCTAGGGTTACACAGAGTCGGGTTACAATGGTAGGAGATCTACATATCCAGAGATGCAAGCTTGCCTTCCACGCTAAGGAAAGTACCTTCCTGACACGAGCCGTAGTCTTCAATCTTCTATCTTTGTAGTCCGGGAGTCCATGGATATTGATAGTCCGCTATCCTGACACCCCTAGTCCAGACTCCTCAAGAGCTCTCGAACTGGCCTTCAATGACGATAAGTCCGGCAGTATAATGTTCGGCATTGCAAGGCGGGTTCCTCCCTTGAATAATCCGGAGAAGATAATGAACACCGTAATAGTGTCCGCTCGAAAAATAATTTCCACATTCCAAACGTAGAGAGAATAAAACATATAACCGATCCAATCAACGACGATTATGTATGCGTGACATCACACCGCACCAAGCCTTTGTTTGAATTACACGCACCACTTCAGACATTAAGCTTGTTTTTGGCACGCCCCTGGGTCAAGGTAGATCGTGCTCCCCTTATTCCGGGATTCTCATCAATACATGCGTAGAACCCAACCGCCATTGATGGTGGCGCTGGGAGATAAGCGATTAATGCCGCCTGAGGGACGATAGTTTTGTCCGCCTATATATAAGGGATAAGGAATTACCTTCTCACCCACGCCTTTCTTCCTCCTTTGCTTATCCATCCCTCGCTAACTCAAGCTCCAACGCCCAAGCTCACAAGATCTCACCTCAACCCTTCTTCAATATGTCCGGAGGGGGAGGCAAATGGATGGCCTCCACCGCTAAGGAGGAGACATCACCAAGCTGCGCGACGCCGGATACCTTTCCAGCCGACATCGCAGATCGGGTCAGCCTCGACGCTGGGCAGCTCATCTCCACCCCGTGGCCTCATGAGAGGGTCGTTTTCCTCCCCACTTCCTCCACGGATCTGGCTTTCCGCCCATCCATTCGTCCGGAGCTCATGTTTTACTATGGCCTGGATTTCCACGACCGGGCGCCAACTTCGCCCTCAACATCTCGGCGCTTATCGCCGTAAAGTAGGCCTTTCTCTCGCATCCGCCCCACTTCGCCTGTGGGCTCAAGACCTTCAACGCCTGTCAAGATTGTGAAGGGACGCAAGCGGATGCGGAGGCGCCATGTTGGGCAAGTTACCTAACGCCCCATGGCTAGAAGGGACCTTCGTGGACTCCGCCAAGGGGTGGCAATCGGGTGGTTCTATATCACCGAGCCGCAAGCATTTGCCATGGGCGGCGCCCTCAATTTAGATCTCGAATTTCACGCAGCTCACCTCCCGGAAAGAGAAGGGCTTGCATGCAAGTGATCCGGTGAGGTGACGGACTTGAGCCCGCATCAAGAAGGCCGGTGAGCAATGGGCCCGGCCACGCCGGGGGTCCAGGTCATGCTCCTCCGCGGATTCTCCCATGCCAAGAAAGGGCATTTAACTGTGGAGTTTAATCCGAACAGCACTGACCAGATGTTGAGCGCCTTACACAACGCACGGCGCCTGGAGGGTGCTGTCTAAGGGCGCCAAGCCCGTGATCCGCGAATCAAGACCGTGGATTCAGCTTTGCGCCTCCGAACGACAAGGTAAGTGATTCACCCCATTACGGACACTTGTAGTAATTAGATTGACTCTAGCGAGGTTTTTAATCAGCCTTCCTTTTGACAGAATGGATGGAGAAGTAATGGCTGCTCATCAGTTCGGCCTCATGCCGTAAGAACCAAGTGATGCCCATTTAGCAAGGGTGCTGGTTCCAAGACCATACGGTGCCGAGAAGAAGGCCAAGAAGGTGGCCGCGACGTAAGAGTTCCGGTGAATCAGGGCGTCCGACGACGATGACGAGGACTCCTCCCCAAGACGAGGAGAGGAGGAGGAGTACTCTCTCCCGGAGGAGAGAGGAGGAGGAAGGCTTCTCTAACCGGGCGGCCAAGGGTCCAAGAGGGGGAGAACTATTCAGAATGCCTCGAAGCGCTATATCTCCCACGTGTCGAAGCACGACTTAGAGGCATAACCGCATTGAAAGCAATGTCGCAAGTGAGGTAATCTTCACACAATCCATGTAATACATAAGGGAAAAGTACATAGTTGGCTTACAAATGCCACTTCACACAATTACATGAATAAAGCATTACATCATCCAGATACAATCAAGGTCCCACTACGGAACCAAAATAAAAGAAGAACACCCCACATGCAACACAGATCCCCGATCGCCTCTAACCTGGCTCCACTACTAATCGTCCGAAAGGAAACATAGTATCGACCAAGGGCCTCATCATATTCCCACTTCACCTGGAAGCAGCCATCACCGCATCACCGGTACCAAGATCTGCTTTGGTAGAATCTGGAGCCACAGGACTCAAAGAATCTCACACCATGCGAGATCAAGACTATTTAAGCTTAAGGGAAGGCTGGTGTCAAAAGGAGGGCTGCAGCAGTTTACTAGCATATATGGTGGCTACATCGCAAAAGAGAGCGAGAAGAGAAGCAAAGCACGGTCGTGGAACTATTAGCGATCAAGAAGTGATCCCGACTACTTACGCCAAGCATAACTCCAACATCGTGTTCACTTCCCGGACTCACGAGAAGAGACCATCACTTACATACACGGTTGATGTATTTTAATTAAGGTCAACTTCGGTTTTCTACAACCGACATTAACAAATTCCCATCTGCTATATAACCCGGGCACGGCTTTCAAAGATAATACCCGCAGGGTGTCCCAACTTAGCCCATAACAAGCTCTCACGGTCAACGAAGGAATAAACCTTCACCCAAGACACTCCGATCGACTTGTGATCCCAGACATCAAGACATTTCGACAATGGTAAAACTAAACCAGAAGACCTCCCACAGTGCCGACAAATCCCGATAGGAGCTGCACATATCTCGCTCTCGTGGCACACCGGATGAGCCAGACGCAAGGTTGGTATAGACCTCGTTGCCAAGGGCGCCGGACATCGCCAGTTTGGACCAACACTGAAGGAGCACCGCCCGGGGGCTAAATAAAGATGACCCTCGGCTCGCGAAACCCAAGGGAAAAAGGGTATAGGTGGCAAATGGTAAAACCAAGGTTGGGCCTTGCTGGAGGAGTTTTATTCAAAGCGAACTGTCAAGGGGTCCCATAAATCACCCGACCGCGTAAGGAACGCAAAATCAAGGAACATAACACCAAGATGACGGAAACTAGGTGGCAAGAGTGGAACAAAACACCGGCATAAGGCCGAGCCTTCCACCCTTTACCAAGTATATAGATGCATTAATTAAAACAATAGATATTGTGATATCCTAAAATATCCGTGTTCCAACAAGGAACAAACTTCATCTTCACCGCAACTAGCAACGCTTATAAGAGGGCCTGAGCAAAGCGGTAACATAGCCAATCAACGGTTTGCTAGGACATGGATGGTTAGAGGTTGACATGGCAATATGGGTGGCATGATATAGCAAGTGGTAGGTATCGCAGATAGGCATAGCAAAAGAGCGAGCATCTAGCAAGCAAAGATAGAAGTGATTTCAAGGTATGGTCATCTTGCCTCGTAAGGTTCTCGTGAGTTGTCAAGGCTTGATCCTCAGAGGCTTCTCAACAGGTTCCTCGCTCACGCACTCGCCTCCCGGCTCTACCCAAAGCAAGAACACAAGCAACGGAACCACAATCAAACAAGGAACATATGCACAAGCAATATGATGCAAAACATGACATGCGATGCGAGATGCGATATGCAATGCATATGTATGTTCGGAAGGAAAATGATGAACTGGCATCAACTTGGCAAACCAAGTATGCCGCTGAAAGATGAGATGATTTCGCTGAAATCGATATAAAGATCATCACCGAATCGGATGCACGGTTTGCAAATGACAAGCAAAACAAGAATGACGAATCAATGCTTAAACAGCCCGATGCTACTTAGCAAGCAACAAGAAACTATGCTACAGCACCCCAACATAAAAACAAAGCATATGGAAGCGAACTAAAGGAGATGCTTAACAAAAGAGGAACACTGAGCTACGGCTAAATCACATCATAACATGTTCAAACAAGCATGGTGAAAGTGCTCAAAATATCAGGTTCACAGACTTAGTGAAAATACTAACATGCCAGGAATTAACATCCAGAAGGCATGTTTAGAGCAAGCAAACAACATGCTACAGGAACTTATAATAGCAAAGCAAGGCATGACATGATTCTACTCAAAGCATATTTCAATAGTCCCTTACTGACCATAAGCCAAAAAGGACTTTACGAAATGATGGCACCCATGTAAACATTGCAAGTTTTATTACAGATTTCAGACTTAGTGAAATATCAGGACATGGCAAAAACAGATTCAACATGGCATGTTCGTGAGCTCGATACACTCACTACAGAGCATCTCATGATAAACTAAGCATACACCCATCAAGAAGACATGGCATAGGAGCTATACATGGCAAGAACAACATCATAGCATACACGGATCAACTACAACGACCTCGTGAAAATTGAATCTCATGCAAACAGTCTGCCAGAAACATTTTCAAGCAAAAGTAGAGCACGAAAATGACATGCTAGACTACTCCATAAATGCCAAAAAGGCATGGATGGATAGAGCACATCCATATGTTCAAAACACCCTTACTGATCATGCTCAAAAGGGCATAGATCTCTCTCAAACAACATGAACATATGGCATAAAATTATCAGCAGGACAAGACTTAGTGAAATCACTAAGTTCCTGAAATCAGCAACATCATCATCCCTACTTTGCATGCTTGTTCTAGTCAACACATAGCTCACAAAAATACATGGCAAACACCTGGAAAGATGGCATGGCAATGTTCAACTCACATGTAGGACTCAAGTTCATAGGGTGCACACATAATTCATGGCAAAATGACAAAAGAGCTCGAATGATAAGATTCTGAAACTAACGATCCAAGCTATCATCTCCAACAAAGATTTCGGGCATCAAGATGAGCTCAAATGCAAATGATGCAATGGAATGAAATGATGTATTTTTCGAGACGCAATTTGAGCCACGGTTGCGGAAATGTGATGCTATGAAAATGCACGAAAATTATGACAGATAAAGACTTAGTGAGAAAAACGAGGGAAAGTCATCCTAGACGTATCCGTGATCGGATCTGGATCGGGCCGAGTCGGGTTCGCTCGCGGAGAGGGGAGCGCCGAGGGGAGGAGCCGGCTGCTGGTGGACGACGGGCGGTCCGCTGGCAAGGCGTACGCGGCGGCGAAGCATGTGGCGAATGGGCGCGCAAGGTATGGCGCGAGGCGATTGCGCATGGCGGAGGCGGCGGCCGGCGGGCGATACGCTGGGCGGGCGGCCGGCGGAAGGCGCGCGCCGGCCGGAGCGGGCGCGCGGCTGGCAAGCGGAGGCGCGCTGGCCGGGCAGGCGCGGCGCCCGGTCGCTGGGCGAGGGCCCGCGGCGGGCTTCACGGCCGGGCGGGACGCTGGCGATGCTTAACGGGCGGCTCGCGGTTCGTCTGGCGCTGGCGGCGACGCGTCTGGTCCGATCGGACGGTTCCAAGGCGCCGAGGGAAAGTTTTTAGGGTTTTGCCCGTGAATTCGTGGAGGGTCTATATATAGGCATAAGGGAGCTAGGAGAGTCCAAATGGGTGTAGTTACCACACGATCGTGATCGAACACCGAGGGCATGGAGGGGAGTTAGATGGGTTATTGGGCTGTTTTGAGGGTTGTTGGGCTGCAACTCAAAAGAGGCCTTTGCGAGGGTGCTGTTAACCGCTGAGTACTCAAACTAACTCCAAATGACCCGAACTTGACAGTGGTCTACCGTGCTATACCAGGCCACTTGGCAAGGCTCGTCCATTCCGAGAATGTTCAACACCCACACACGGAAAATGACAAGAGGGTGCGCGGGGAACATAGGAGTGTCGGATTGCAAAACGGACAACGGGAAAATGCTCGATGCATGAGACTAACACGTATGCAAATGAGATGCACATGATGACATGATATGAGATGCATGACATGGACAAAATGCAAAACGAAAACAAAACCCAACCACGGAGGGAATATCATAGCACATATCCAAAATGGCAAGAGTTGAAGTTACAAATATGGAAAGATACATCCGGGTGTTACAACACTCCACCACTACAAGAGGATCTCGCCCCGAGATCTAGGACCGAAAGAACTCCGATATTCGAACGGAGGTGATCCTCGCTGCCCTGTGTGGCTTCTCGGTCGGAATGGTGTGACCACTTCACTTTCAGGAATTTGATTGACTTGTTGCAGTCTTGCGCCGTTTTTCAAGAATAGCAACGGGTGCTCATGATAAGAGAGATCTTCTTGGAGGTCAATTTCTTCAAAGTTGATAGTGCGCTCAGAATCTTGAAGCACTTATGAGCTGTGACACGTGAAACACATCGTGCACGCTTGCAAAGTTGGATGGAAGCTCGTTGATAGGCGAGATCGCCTTTTGCCAATGATCTTGAAAGGACCCACGATCTAGGGGCAAGCTTCCTTTGATACCGGGTTGACGAGTACCTTTCATTGGAGAGACGCGGAGGTAGACATGGTCTCCGATTTCAAAAGCCACATCACGGTGCTTGTCATCATAATAGCCCTTCCGCGCGATTATGCGGGCTTTAAGATTCTCACGAATGACTTTGCACATTTCTTCGCTTCTATGATCAAGTCGCTGCCAAGAAGTTGGCGCTCACCGCCTTTGACCAATTGAGAGGAGTACCGCACTTTCTCGCCATATAGAATTTCGAATGGGGCCTTCGCCCAACTCGCTTGGAAGTCATTGTTGTAAGAGAACTCGGCATATGGAAGACACTCTTCCCACTTCATGCCAAAAGAAATGACACAAGCCCTGAGCATATCTTCAAGGATTTGATTGACTCGCTCGACTTGGCCACTTGTTTGAGGATGGAAAGCTGTGCTGAAACGAATGTTGGTGCCCATGGCCTTCTGAAAGGAGTCCCAGAACTTAGAAGTGAAGATGCTTCCACGGTCCAAGAGATCAATTGTGGAATACCGTGCAAGGAGACACCTCGAGGTGTATAGCTCGCCAATTGAGCTGTGTGATAGATTCTTTGACAGAAGAAAATGAGCCACTTTAGTAAGCTTGTCAATGACAACGAAGATAGCATCATTTCCACGCTTGACTTAGGAAAACCAGTCACTAAGTCCATCTCGATATGATCAAACTTCCATTCCGAATAGCAAGAGGTTGGAGGAGACCAGCTGGTCTTTGGTGTTCTGCTTTCACCCTTCTGCAGACATCACATTCATTCACGAATTGAGCAATTTCGCTTCATTCGAGTCCACCAATACGACCGCTTGAGGTCATGGTACATCTTCGCATTTCCGTGATGAATGGATAGGAGGGAATTGTGTGCCTCATTCATGATGACTTTTCTCAGATCGCCTTTTAGGAACCACAACACGATCCTCAAAGAAAAGAGTGTCTTTGTCATCCAAGCGATAGCACTTGTATTTGAAATGCCCTTGTCAATACCACGCTTCACCTTCTTCACCATGGTATCCGAGGTTGAGCCTCACGAATTTGATCTTCCAAAGTAGGAGAGACTATGAGGTTGGCAAGAAATCCTTGAGGAACAACTTGAAGATTCAGCTTATGGAAAGCTTCACAAAGATCCGCTGGAAGGGCTTGAGAATTAAGTCGCTGTAATAAGCCTTCTCGCCGTAGCATCTGCAATCACATTCGCCTTGCTGTGAGTATATTCAATACTTGGATTGTACTCTTGAATCATTTCACCCATCGAGTTTGCCCGAGGTTGAGGTTTGGCTGAGTGAAGATATACTTGAGACTCTTGTGATCGGTGAAAATGTCCACTTTCCTTCCCAACAAGAGATGTCTCCATGTTATCAATGCATGGACAATCGCCGCCAACTCAAGATCGTGAGGGGGTAGTTCTTTCGCTGGGCTTCAACCGACGAGAGGTATATGCCACAACTTTCTTCTCTTGCATTAACACAAAGACCGAGACCTTGCAAGGAAGCATCACGTAAAACTTCAATGGCTTGGATTCATCAGAGGAGTCAAGACAGAGTCAGACTAGCTTCTTTGAGGGTATTGAAAGCTTACATCACACTCAAAGGCCCGCATATACTTGACATGCTTCTGGAGGAGGTTGGAAAGAGGCTTTGCAATCTTGGAGAAATTCTCAACTAATCTTCGGCAATAGCTTGCAAGACCGAGAAAATCATGGAGTCTGTTGACATTCCGAGGAGGTTCCCAATTCACAATTGAAGACACCTTCTCGGATTAACAAGCGATGCCCTTGGCTGAGATGATATGACCAAGATAAAGAACTTCATCAAGCCGTAACTCACATTTGGAAAACTTCGCGATAGAATTGATGTTCTCTCGAGCTTGTCGAGCACCAATCGCAAATGTTTGGCATGATCCCGCTTGTTCTTGGAGAAGACCAAAATATCATCGAGATACACCAAGACGAAATCATTTGTGTAGGGTTGAAGATAAAGTTCATCATGCGAGAGAAAGTTGGAGGAGCATTGACAAGGCCGAAAGACATGACAAGATATTCATAAGAACCAAAGCTTGTTCTCAATGCCGCCTTGGGAATATCTTGTTCACGAATGCGAATCGATGATAACCCATACGGAGGTCAAGCTTGAGAATACTTTAGCACCTTTGAGTTGCTCGAATAGCTCATTGATGTTGGGAAGTGGATACTTGTTCTTGATTGTCTTCTTGTTCAATGGACGGTAATCAACACAAAGTCGGTCCGCGCCATCCTTCTTCTCGACAAAAGAACTCCACATCCCCATGGAGATGAACTCGGTCCGATCAAACCTGACGCTCTTGTTCATCGAGCTGCTTCTTCAATTCTTTCAGCTCCTTGGGTCCAAGCTTGTAAGGACGCTTGCAAACGGGTTCGCAGGTGTGCTCAAGATCGATAACTAATTCGACGGGCCGATGAGGAGGCATACCCGAAGCTCTTCCGAAAGACATCTCTGGTACTCACAAACGATCGAATTTGAGAGATAGCATCCAACTCGCCTTCTCATTGAGAGAAAACAACCAATGGTTTCATCACGAGCGCATAGATGATAACATCTCGTAAGGGTGTGTCAATTGAATTTGCCTCGGCAAAGACAATCAAGTCGAGCCTTGTGCTGAGCCAGCCACCATCCCAAGAATTAGATCAATATCCGAGTCACCAAGAACAATTGGAGAAGACAGAATCTATAGTCGCCCATCTTGATAGAGACATCCCGAACCATGGAGCTTATGCTCATGAATTTACCCGGAGAGACAACCGATAACGGTCTAGGCAAATCTTGAAAAACATCTCATGCTTAGATGAAAAGGTCTTGATGAAAGAACTGCGATGCACCAAAGATCAAATAAGACTTTTGCAGAATATCATTAACTCGAGAGATTACCCATTATCACATCAAGAATCCTTCCGCTATGCTGCATTCATCATGTTCACCTTTGCGCACTTGGGA
This sequence comes from Aegilops speltoides, assembly GCA_021437245.1. Taxonomy (NCBI): domain Eukaryota; kingdom Viridiplantae; phylum Streptophyta; class Magnoliopsida; order Poales; family Poaceae; genus Aegilops; species Aegilops speltoides. The sequence continues at coordinate 34,564 of JAHHZJ010007684.1, read as the reverse complement.
TTATGCTTGACCACCGTGATTGCTTGAAGACCTCTGTGGGGAGGAGGAGGAAGGCGCTTTGGTTATGGGCATTTGTTCGCATAGTGACCCTTTCCCGGGCACTTGTGTGCAGTCGAGCAGGGCGCGCTTCTCGCTGCTGATTGCGGGCGCGCGAGGTGAGAGGCAGAGGAGATGGGGATCGGGCGCTGGTTCTGCCTCTCTTCTCGACAAGACGAGGGAAGATGGGATGGTGGCTTCCCCAGCGGCGTGAGGATGGACGAGGGGAGAGGGTTTGATCGGGAGAGGTGGGGAACGAGGAGGATCGGCAGCCTCTGGGCCGGGCTAGGGTTATGAGGGACTAGGCCGGAATGGATGGGCCGGCTCATGCGTCGGAGAAAGAAGTGGCCAGAGGCCTAGCCGCCTCTCGCCTCCCTTAGCGTAAAAAAATAGAGAGCATTCAAAAGAATTAAAAGAAAAGGCCAAGAACAAGAATAAAATGGTGGGACATATTTGTAAGGCTTACTAATATTTCCAACCCAACAAAAATGGTTCCAACAATATAGGAGAAGTTAAACCCAAAATTATTTAACTTTGCCCAAAGGAGTTTGAATGAGTCTAGGATTTAGGAGTGTCCAAAATGTTGAGACTTTAGGAGGAGCCTCGATAAACAGAGAAAGAATTATTGACAAGGCTTTGAGGTCAACTCGAGCACAAAAGGCATGGGATTTATTTTGCACGGTGTTATGGTGATTTCCAAATTAATGGAATATTTTATATAGCTCCCTAATAATATTGAGAGACTTTGAAAATGTTTTTAAAGAGAAATCACCATGTGAATTCCTCGATTTAAATGGATCAAAGATCCATGCCATTTATTTAGTTGAGGTTTTAAAATTAATGATATGATGGCATGATGACATGATGCAATGCAAGAGATGCAACAAACAAAACAAATCACATGACAAAACTCGAGTAGCCGAAGTCTTCGAGCGCCGGCCTGGCTACATACTGGCCCTCGCGAGGGTCTCGAGTATGTGTTGATGAAGATGGGCCGACAATACTCCTCGAGCCACGCCAGAGCCGCAGTGCAAGTATGGGTACCCCTGCTCCCTAACGCCAACAACATCGACCGCTATCCAAAGATGCATCTAGAGTATTAAGTTCATAAAGAACGGAGTAACGCCTTAAGTAAGATGACATGTCAGAGGAATTAACTCAAGCAATATGATTAAAACCCCATCTTTTATCCTCGATGGCAATAATTCAATACGTGTCTCGCTACCCCTACTCACACCGGGTGAAATCATGCAAGGTTGAATCCAAAGCTAAGCACATCTCCATTGCAAGAAAACCAATCTATTTTGCCAAACCAAACCGATAATTCAAGAGAAATACAAAGATATGAAATCATGCATATAAGAATTTAGAGAAGATTCAAATAATATTCATATATAAGCTGATCATAAATCCACAATTCATTGGATCTTGACAAACACACCACAAAATAAGATTACATCCGATAGATCTCAAGAACATCGAGGAGAACATGGTATTGAGAATCAAAGAGAGAATAAGCCATCTAGCTACCACCAGGACCCGTGAGATCTAAGGTAAACTACTCACGCTTCATCCAAGGGCAATAGGGTTGATGTAGATGCCTCCATGATCAAATCCTCCAACAGAGTATTGGAAAAGGCCTCTAGATGTGATCTAACGAGGTCGAGACCCGCGGCGTGGAAAAGTATTTTCGTGGGTTTCTATGAGGGTTCTGGAATATATGTGAATATATAGGACTAAGAGGTAGGCCAGGACTCCCGAGGGGCCATAAGGCAAGGGCGCCTGTGAGGGCACACCTCCACCCTTGCCACCGCCAGAGGTCCTCTAGCTTGACTCCAAGTCCTCTCGGGTGTCTTCTCGTCCAAGAAAAATCATCGTAAAGTTTTATTCCATTTGACTCGCTTGATATTCCTTTTCTCGCTAAACTCAAAAACAAGAAAAAAATAGAAACTGCACTGGGTCTAGGTTAATAAGTTAGTCCCAAAATAATGTAAAATAGCATAATAATGCATATAAAACATCAAAAACAGATAATATAATAGCATGGAACAATAAAAATTATAGATATGTTGAGATATTACATCCCCAAGCTTAGGCTCTGCCATCCTTATTCGCTCATCCATCATGATCTCACCCAAAACTTGAAAACTTCAACACACAAAAGTTAACAAAACCCTCGTGAGATCCGTTATATAATAAAGTTTAATTACTACTTTAGTATTATTGCAAACACATTCATATTTTATTTTTGCATTATACTGTTGTATTCTAACTTCTCCATGGCTTATACCGCCGATACAATCCATAGTTCCATCAAAACAAGCAAAACAATGCATCAAAAACAGAATCACAAAAATAGGATAGTCTGTAGTAATTTGAACAATGACCATACTCCCGTAGCTCCAAAAAATCTGAAAATTAGGATGTAATAAAAAATCTTAGCAAGATTATAAAAATTTCAGAAACTTTTGACGCTCCAGCTTAAAAAACATAAATTAATGACCACTACCAAAGTTTTTATTTTGCATCGCACATAAGAAACAAGCAATCTAAACATCCTAAAGGCAAATCTTGGCACATTATTTTTATAATACAATGGATTTGTACAATGGGATAATTTATTTTGTTGAGAAGTTTCAGAATCAAGGTTTGCAAAGTTTCCGGCATGAACAAAGTTCAAGGAGCTCCCCACTCAACGGTGTGCTCGCTTTTCTTACTTTCACTTCTTTTTGAAAAGTTTTAGCTTCCCTTTATATAATTTTAACCTTTTAAGAGCACAATGTAATAAAATGACTCTAAAACTTCCGGTTGTCCCTTAGCGTCTTTATAGCCATTAAGCTAGGCATAAAGTTCTCAAGTAATTGATCCACCCGATCCCAAGGTATATTAAAGCCAATTTTAATTAACAATGATTTTGCATTTAGTAGTGAGCACAAAGCAACATATATCATGTAACAACTAAGTCTAACTCTTCCTATGCATCACATGTCATAAAAGAACAATTTAGGAACACAAAGTAAAGGCCAATGCATAGTACAACCGGTTTCTTGCAATTTTACAAGATTGTATAGAGAGGTGGAGATGTAGTTCCTCTCTCATAATAATTGCAAGTAGGAGAAGCACATGCATATTATATTCATCAAAATCATCATGTAATAGTAAAACGAACCCATCAATATAATCCTTAATAAGCACAAACTCCGATATAGTGTAGTTGGGGAGAATTCAAAAGGATAATAGGACTATCATGTGTGGGTAATAGAAACAATTTCACGCTTAACATAAGGTACTATAGCAAGTTCACCTCCATAAGCATAATTCATATTGGCATCATGGCCACAAGCATAGAAAGCATCAAGTTCATCAAAAGGGTATTTCAAATGAATCCAAGGATCATAGCAATCATCATAGCATTCATCCTTCGCAAGCATGAAGGGAAATTAAACAATGTATGAGTCAAGAGTTACTCTCACTAGAAGGGGAACGGTAGCTAATCCGCTTTCCTCCTTTTGTTCTTCGCTTCCTCATCATCCTTTTCATCCAATGAGCCTGTAATTTCAGCAATTTCTTCTTCCATATACTCCAAAATATCAATCTCTTCTTGGACAAGGAGACTTTATCAATAAATGCATCAATATCAACATTGTATTTATAATTATCATAGCAATATCAAAGTATAGCATAATTTTCATATATGTAAACAACATCATCATAATCTTCATATACTTCAAATAAACATTTAATTTCACAAGCACCCTTAAAAGCAAGAAATTTTTCTATTTGTTCCACGGCATAGTAATCATATATACCATTAGCATAAGAAGCCAAGGTTTCATTATCATTAAATTCACATGAAAAGATGGTGTGGAGAATTCATCCTAGAGCAACAAGTATAATGATATCTCAAATATAGATCCCAAGCATACTTGTGCAACATATGAATTTGATACCATAAGAGTTTCCTTTTGAGTCAAGCGATAATCCCTAAAGTATTCAAGGCTGATCCAACGGTCTCCCATTATCAAGTTGAATGGGGTTTTCTCGTGATTATCAAAGTACTGCTTCATATTTTTCACATAACAAGCATCGAGGGTTTTAGGAGGTTCCCAACTCCATGAGTAGCAAGTACAACTATTTTATTATTATTTCATGTTCCATGTCCATAACTAAAGATAGAGAACAAATTATAAAATAAAATAAAATCTACTTAGTGATAAAGCAAACAAACACACACGAATATTCACCCCATGCTATTGCTCCACCAAGAACGGGCGCTTAGAAAAGGGTCTTGATAACCCACAAGTATAGGGGATCAATTGTAGCCTTTTTCGATAAGTAAGAGTGTCAAACCCAACGAGGACCTAAGGTATAACAAATATTCCTCATGTTCTATCAACCACCGATAAAATTCTACGCACACTTAATGTTTGCTTTACCTAGAACAAGTATGAAAATATTTTGTAGGTGATAGGATAGGTTTGCAAGAATAAAACTAGATGTACTTAGCTTAAAATAAAACTACGAGTAATTTGTGCTAATAAAAGTTAGTTATTTAGAAAGGTATTTGTCGACAAGAAAGTTATTTTTTCCCAGGCAATTGATCACTAGACCGTAATCATTATTCCAATTTTATATGAGGGAGAGGCATGAGCTAACATACTTTCCATGCTTGGATCATATGCACTTATGATTGGAACTCTAGCAAGCATCCACAACTACCAAAGATCATTAAGGTAAAACCCAGCCATAGCATTAAGTATCAAGTCTCTTTACTCCCATACGCAACAACCCCTTACTTGGTCTTGATGTAGGGTAGAACCCTAGATGCGCGATCTTTCATGATTGAGGACCCTGAAGAACATGAAGAACATGAGGGCAAACACAAGAGGATTCACTCAAACCAACAAGATTTGATTACACATGTGCTAGATCCCAACACATCAAGAGATACACGATCCAAAGTCAACAACGGACGATACAAGTGGTGACTTGTTCACCTTCGTGAGGATGCCTTGAATACTGAAGGATCTTCCCATGAGGGGTCTAGAATCCACTTGGGGGATCTTTCCTGAGATGTATTGGTCTCTCGAGGAGAGGGGTACAAGTTGATGAGCACACTCTATCCCTCAAATGAGATAAACAAGTGCTAACCCTAAAATGTTGGGGAGAAGGGTATATAGCCTAGGGGATAAAGGGATACTTTGATTCAACCCTTACACTATGCCTGCATGTGGGGAACCAAATGTCCGAAGGCCGGGCGGATATCCTGCCTGGAGGTGCCGAATCCGGGGACGGATGCCCAGCCGGCAGGGTCCAGCTTTCGGGAGGTTCTATGAAGCATGCCGGATTTCGGCCGGGCCTGATGTCCAAGCTCAGATCGGGCTGATGTCCTGGGCCCGGGCTGATGTGCGCCCCTCGAGTTGGATGGTTGGGCGGTCAGTGACTCTTCTAGTGGCCGGATGTCCTGGTCACATGGCCGATGTCCGGTCCCGGAGCTGTTCTCACTCCTTCCGATGGTTGTCTTCATCCATGAACTTGGGGACTTGTCCGCCTTCATGTGGATCTTCGAGAGGGTCCTCTTGGTACCGATCATGCATAACATTCCGGACTTAGGTAGTAGCCATGTCCTGAGGGTCATATGGAATATCACTAAGGAGAGATGTCACTCGGTCTCGAGAGCTCTAGCTCGTGCTCGTGTCATCGGGTCCTTGGCACTGGCAGATGATGCTAGGTGCATGGGGATGACCATAAGATGCTCCGATCATCTCCCCTTGGGAAAGATCCTCAAGGAAATATACCCTAGAGGCAATAATAAAGTTATTTATTTCATATCATGATAAATGTTTATTATTCATGCTAGAATTGTATTAACCGAAACATGATACATGTGTGAATACATAGACAAACATGTAGTCACTAGTATGCCTCTACTTGACTAGCTCATTAATCAAAGATGGTTATGTTTCCTAACCATAGACATGTGTTGTCATTTGATTAGTGGGATCACATCATTAGAATAATGATGTGATTGACATGACCCATTCCATTAGCCTAGCACTTGATCGCTTAGTATACGCTATTGCTTTCTTCATGACTTATACATGTTCTCAGAACTATGAGAATTATGCAACTCCTGCCATCGGAGGAACACTTTGGGTACTACCAAACGCCACAACTTAACTGGGTGATTATAAAGGAGTACTAGGTGTGTTCCTCAAGGTACATGTTGAGTCTGGCGATTTTGAGATTAGGTTTTGTCACTCCGATTGCTCTGAGAGGTATCTCGTTCTTCTCGTAATGCACATCACTATAAGCCTTGTGCAATGTGACCAATGAGTTGGTTACGGATGATGCATTACATAACGAGTAAAGAGACTTGCCGTAACGAGATTAAACTAGGTATTGGATACCACGATCAAATATCGGGCAAGTAACATACCGATGACAAAGGGAACAACGATGTTGTTGCGCGGTCGACCGATAAAGATCTTCATAGAGTATGTAGGAACCAATATGGGCATCTGTGTTCATATTGGTTATCAATTTCCAGAATAGTTCTAGGTCATGTCTACATAGTTCTCGAACTCGAGGGTCCGTGACGCTTAATGTTACGATACAGCTTTTATTATGAGTTTATAAGTTTTCATGTACCAAGTTTGTTCAGAGTCCCGATGTGATCACGACATGATGAGGAGTCTCAAATGGTCGAGACATAAAGATCGATATATTGAAGCCTATTGCCGCGGTCAAACCGACGGATCTCGAGTAGGGGGTCCCGAATCGTAGGCCTAGGCGATGGTAACAGGAGACGAGGGACACGATGTTTTACCTGTGTTCAGCCCTCTCGATGGAGGTAATACCTACGCCCCGCTTGATTAATATTGATGATATGGGTAGTACAAGAGTAGATCTACCACGAGATCAAGGAGGCTAAACCCAGAAGCTAGCCTATGGTATGATTGTTGAGATAATGTTCGCCCCACGGATTAAGGCCCTCCGGTTTATATAGACACCGAGGCTAGTTACACGTAGTCGGTTACAATGGTAGGAGATCTACATATCCGTATTGTCGCTTGCCTTCCACGCCAAGGAAAGTACCTTCCACATAGCCGAGTCTTCAATCTTCTATCTTCAGTCCGAGTCCATGATATCGATAGTCCGCTATCCCGACACCCCTAGTCCAGACTCCCAGAGCTCTCGACCAGTCTTCAATGACGATAAGTCCGTGTATAATGTTCGGCATTGCAAGGCGGTTCTGAATAATCCGGAGAAGATAATGAACACCGTGATAGTGTTCGACTCGCAAAATAAATTCCACATTCCAACGAGAGAATAAAATACACTTAGCTCAATCTGCCGACGCTTTACGCAGCCGATATCACACCGCAAAGCCCTCGCTTGAATCTTTTTATTATTCCGCCAAAGACGCTTCAGCTTAAGCGGTTTTGGCACGCCCCGTCAAGCGTAGATCGTTCCTTTATTCCGGATCCTCATCAATACGGCGGTAACCCAACCGCTCCTCGCCGCCACGCCTCTATCAAGGGAATCTCAAACGTCACGGAGACGCTCCTGGTATTATTTCCCTTTATAAGAGGACCAAGGCTCGTCTTGTTTTTATCCTCGTGATCGAATCTTCCCCGCTTCCCAGCCCAACACCTAGAGCTTGATTCGAGTGCCGGATCCACAACATGTCCGCCCGACCTCCGTGGTTTGCCTCCGCCACGGAGGAGGATATTTGAGGCGTGGAGGCCAAGCACCGCCTACGGTTTCACACAAGTTGCTCCGCCCTGTGGCAGGCAGCAAATGAGCCCGGGCGAATACGCTGCTGCACCACTCATTGCTGTGACCTCACCTCCGTCGGGATTAGGCTTCCGATGGATCCTTTCGTGAGGGGGCTCATTCTACTACGGGCTGGACTTCCACGACTTGGCTCCCGAGTCCATCCTCCATATCTCCGCTTTCATTATCGCTTAGAAGCCTTCCTCGCGCTATCCCCCACTTCTACCGTGGTCAAAAACATTCAAGGTGGAGCCAAGATGATCGGGGCGCAAGTGGGAGGCGCGGGCACTATAAGCAGAAGGTCGATGCCCCTGCGGGCTCAAGGTTCCTTCCAAGAGGAACAGGATTGTGGGCAGCAGAATGGTTTTACATCACACCGGGGCGCAAGCAAAGCCGCCGCCTCCTTCCGCCCGACCTCCACGGCAACTAATGTCGTGGGTCAACCAAGGGCTCAACCGGGGCCGTCCCGAGGACGCGCTCGACCGCAGGGCCTTCGAGACCTCCAATCAAGGAGATCGACCGGTCAAGGTGATGCAAGTCATGCTAGTCGTGCACCTCCCACTCGCAAACGCCCCCCCTCCATCTATGGGAGTTCAACCGAGGGACCTCAGATTCTCCAAAGCATTTTATGGGCGACACCCACGGAGATGTACAGCATTTCTGACCGCAGAGCGTGGTCCGATTCGCCGAGGACGCAGCTTAAGCCGCGATCGCCCTGACACTCAGGCATCTCTGAGCCTGGACATTCTATCTCAGATGCCTCAAAAGATCATCTCCTAACTTTTTGTTCTTTACAGAATGGGTGGCGCGATCAAGGCCGAGCAGGTGTCCGCCCCTCCTGAGACCTGACCTGAGCCCGTGGCTGGTCAGAATGTTAGAGTTGCGCCGAGGGGGGCGCAAGGGGAGATAAAGGAGCTAATACTTCTGGCCCAAAGAGGTGACTAAAGAGGAGGGAACTATGGGTCCCTCCTTCAGAGGGAGAAGAGGACCGCCCAAGATCCGGAGGTCAAAGCCCCTAAGCATGGGAAGAAATCTCACTGGGTGCGTGTCCGAGAGAATCCCGACAAGCAATCATCGCCTCCAGACCAGCCTCCAACAAGCCGTGAGTATGAAAGAGGAAGTTTAATAAGGAAGTACTTTCGCTTATGCTTCAGAGGTAACCAAATGTTTATATCGCAGCTGGATTCGCACTGTCCCCATGAGTTCATCCTCGGGGATCTTTCCAGATGATGGAGAGCGACACGCCCGCCAGGCCGGGCCAGATGAGGCAAAGGTAGCTCAAGTGTCACGGAGGGCGCCCCGAAGTCCCGAGGGGCCAAGAGTTCAACACCCACCGAGTCCGCCGAGAATCAAGAGTTTGCTTGAGAGGGCCTATTTCGAAGATCACCGCAAGACACGCGTATGGTGGCTTGAAGGATTTTGCCCACCGAAGTGGATTATGAATGCCGCCATGAGCTTGTCAAGGGATTTGAGGTATGCAAATGATGCACCCTTTGTCTTTTAACGCTTTTGCATAAAAAATGCGCTCAGATAGATAGTAGCCCCCGAGACTCGTAGGTTGTCAAGACGACAAAGGCGTCGAGGATCTAAATATCTCTGTAATGAATACCGCTGCTCGACATAGTGGCGATAGTCCTGGGCCAATTAATCAATTGGCCAATAATTGAGTCGATAATCGACATGGCGATGTCGACATCGCGATTTGTCAATCAAATACTTGACGAAGTCGCGAGGTAAATAAATTCTCCGCAGCCGCTTTTATTGAGTGGGTCAAAGCCCTCCGATAAGTTATATGTCGTTTATCTGTGCAAAGGTTGCCGGAGAGTTTTCGGCCGAGCTTGCTCAAGCTAAGGAGCAAGCCCGGGAGTGATGCGGCCGCGAGGGCGGCCAAGAAAGTGTCGGTCGCGCGACCGCCTAAGTAGGGCGGAGGTACGAATTGGCCAAAAATTAAAGGATGCTACCGATCGCAATGAGGCTCTTGAAAAGGAGCGCTTATCGAGCGGAAGACTCAAGAAGGCCACCGCCGAAGCCAAGGATGCCCGCTCGCAATGCGGCTATGAAGGAGGAGCGCGCTAAGTCGAGAAATCACGGCCGGCAAGCCGCTTTAGCGTCGGTTTATGGATGCCAAGCACGCTGAATTTGAGCGGGCAGGAGTTCGAGGATCCTTATATGGACTTGGCTGTGAGTGCACCGATGCCGTGAAGCACTTCCGGAGCTGGGGATCACGAAGGAAGAGTTATATTGACTCAATTCCACATCCGGACGCCTCTTCCGCTTATCGACAAAGTTGGCTGAATGGGCCGAATCAATAGACTGTCCTGGCTGGCTATGATCGACATCGTGGCCCATGTATGGCCAGAGAGGTCCAAGGCGTTTACTATTTCGCCATCGCAAATAGCCTTTTGGTGCGCCGATATCAAGGAGATGAAACGGTCGGTTCGCATCGAGCGCGGATGGCTCGCCCATGGGGCATGTTGTCCTGAGATGGATGCCACCGCTATTACGCTTGTTCTGATGGGAACCGCTTCGCCGAGCATTATTTCGGGAAGTTATGGCGCCAGATAATAGAGTCGCAGCGGTTTCAAAGAATGTAACGCTCAATTGAACGCATTGACTTGTATATCAACGATTATAGTATGAATGCTTTTATACTTGTGCTGCCAAGTAGTAAAACTCTCCCGGCGGCCGCTTATGATACTTGTGTATAACCTGAAGATGCTTTCAAGCCAAATTTCTTTGCACAAGGTCGGGTGTTCGCAAAATAGCGCCACACTTAATCCGACGCCTCGGTCCTTTATAAGGAGGTGGTAGCAGCTAACGAGGCAATCCGACTATGGTGCTTTATTTCTTCACTTAGCCAATGGAGAGGGCTACGATAGCTCCCCTAATGACACCGCACATCTCCGGATTCGGTGCGTGATATGCCTAACCGAAGCGCCTTCGTCAAAGCGGGAATTTAAACATTCCGTAGTCGATCAAGTGGTCGACTGATTCTAGCTATATCATGACAAGCCGCCGCTTTCATCGAGGTGCTCGCCAACTTAACGGGGCACAATCACAAGAGTTCTCCGGTGCCAAGAAGGTTGATACGGAACGAAGGCAAAGAAAACATGTGAGCCGGGCAAACCCAACATTTGACCAAAGACATGATTCGAGTTGATGCATATAATGCCCAACTTGAGACGCCGAACACCTCAAGGTGTTCGGTCTTTATGATAATGGTGCATTATGCCCTAAGCCCCTTGTGTCCGTGCACGGCATTGTCTTCGACGCTACAATGCCAAAGCGCCAGCCCGCTGGCTATAGAAAGAAGCCGAGGGAGATTAACAACAAGAGACAAGAATAAAAAGGTCACGAGGGTCTTAATCAAAAGAATCTTGCGACGGGTCCTCATCGCACGCCGCTACCGTGTTCCTGCGCGCCGTTATCCCGGACGGTGCACGCACGCTTGTTCATCTCAGAGAAAAGAGGAACATTTTAGTTTTAGAAACAGTTCGTATAAAAATATGCAAAAAGAGTAAGTGTAAATAATTAAAGCTAGGTTTATATGAAACCGCTGTTAGTTGCGCGCAGCCCCTTATGAAAGGGGTATGCTAGGGAGCCCCTAGCCCGCCAGGTCCGGATTCGCCTATCCGAAGTCCGGGTCTTTAGTGACCTCGACCGAAATGGTGCCATGGACCGGCATCTTATGTAAGAGACGCGTAATGCGGTATGGCGCTGAAGCGACAAAGCCTTCGGCCCTAATAGTGCTTGATATTCACTTTAAATGGGACGATATGGAAAATTAACTTTTCAAGGCCAAAATTGTTCGCAACCCAACACGACTTCTAGTAATATCGAGCCTGCACTTGGCGTGAGGGCTCGCGAATTCCTTTGAAGGAAGTGTGGCTGTGGTTCAATTTGGTAGGGTCTATCCCTCATCCGACGGATTGTGTTTGAGTATAGCAGTTTAAGTCATCGCCTCCGCCCATTAGGACGCTTAGAATTGTAACCGCCTATTACCGGATTCAATATCGTGGAGTCTTCCCGCTTGTTCAACACTTCGAGTAGTCTGTGGTCGAAAGTGATTGGTTTTGATATCCAACCCTACGTTTGTCGGGTTGACCGCATGAGGCTCTTTTTAGAGAGTGTCGCTATTTTTCCGTGTCCTCACATAAAGTGAGTTTATCGCTTGACCCTTGGGGAAAGTTTTTGTTTTCCTGTGCTCCGGCTGGCGGGTTTATCTTCGCTGACGCGTCGAGCCCTTTGTGTTCGGGCGTTAATCGCTGGACTGCTTTGAAACCCAACAACTCGTGGTGTGATTTAAGCCTTCCGGGTACTGTGGATTTGACATATCCCACCCAATTTTGTGTAGGTTAGACATTCGTCGCCGCTATCCTCGACGGCTGAGCTTTGTTATTTGGCCGTGAGCTTTAACCGGGCGCTGATCGCGCGGTTTTGGCTTTTTTCATTTCGCTGTTCTTTCTCACCATGATTTCCATTTCCATCTCTTATCTCGATGTACTTGGGTCATTGTGCCGTGATCTTGCTACCAACTCCTCCTCCGCAAAGCGGGTTATGAGGCTTGTTAATGCGTCATTGTCCCTTGCTTTCTCGACCGAGGTGTCTGGCTAGCCATTCGTCTTGACATTGTGCTTAAAAGCTGCTAAGGCTTCGCCGTCCTGGACAATGACTATTTGGTTCTTTTGGTAAGGAACCTGTTCTAGAATTTCCGCTACCGATTTCCTCCTGCTGTTGAGTTATGTGACTTAGGTCATCTCAGATCCGGAGGTCGGACATAAGTCCCTTGAAAATTTGTTTAAACGCTCTCGAGCTCTTCCCAACTTCCAACAAGAGTTTTCTGGGAGGCTTTTGAGCCAATGACGGCTGGACCTTTGAGCTTGAGGGGTAGATATTTTATGGCGGAGATTTTCTCGCTCGCCATATGTATATGCAATATATAGTCTTCATCCGCATCTGTGGTCTGTTGTTCCATCGTGATGCTTCTATGTTTATGGGTTTAAACCTCGGAATTGTTCCAACACCCGCCGGTGAAGCATAGTGGGTGCGCTACTGCATTTGGTCGCGTTGCCATCGTCGGACACTTGATGTGTTCTTTGCTTATTGGGGCTGTCTTTTGGGTCCAGAGATGGACCTCGGCTGGGCCATTGACTGTGGGCTTTATGGCCTCCTCGTCAATTCTCGAGCAGCTGCTCGGTAGCTCTTCGATTGGTGGTCGCCGGTTTATCTGGGGTCTTGAGTACTTTGCTCCATCTTATTCGGAGCGCCTTCCACAAGGCTGAGCCTGCTTTTCTTTTCTTCTTCAGCTTCTTGCAGCGATGAGCCCTGCTTGAAAAGCTCTGTGTCGACGGCCTCGAGTTCGCTGCCATGGGGCTTGTTTGCCTTCGGAGGGAGGTATATAGTTTTGATCTCGACCTTTTCCTTCGCCGCCTTTCGTGAGGGCTTGCTTCAAGATCCTCCGCTACCGAAGTCTTGCTGGAGGGGTTTGTCTTCAGACTCTCTGGGTATTGTTATTTCCTGCGCCGGAATCTCCATTCTTGTTGTGGCGGATTTAGAGTGGCGCCACGACGGGCTAAGCGGTTGCTTCTTTAGAGAATCTTCTCCGCCGCTTTTCGCCCCCTTCTTTTGGGGTATTCACTATGTAGACGCTATACGACGAGGTGGTTTTCCAGCGTTCTCGTGGGCGCTGGTCTGTTCGCCTCCCAGATCGCTCGCCCATAGCCGATGTCATCGAGTCGAGTCAGCATGTCGTTAAGTCCTCGAGCTGGCTACAAAGTGGGTGGTGGTGGGCTCAATTTCTTCGCCGTCTGCATTCCAACCGCCCCGCCATAGTCCGCCAGATTCTCCTAATAGCGAGAGGCGCCGAGAATTCCGTGATATCGCCAAAAGGCGAAAGTGCCGAAGATGTCCGTGGCGGTGAATTCCATAACCCGCGCCAACTGCTTAATTGGCGCTGGAGGCTCGAGTCCCGCGAGGAGTCCGCCCGGGTCACGAAGCCAGAGGGACAATATTCGCTCCATCGCCGCGAGATGTCAGCCCCCGGCGCGCTTCATCCACCACCTCACATGGGCGATCGGCCCGGCTAGTGGGAGGGATCCGAAAAGGGCCTCCAAAGCACCGGCCCGGCGGCAGAAGCAGATTGCACCCTACAAAGGCGCGCGCTTATTGGGGCTCGAGTTCGTCAAGATCAAGTCTCGTGGTCATCGGGTCGAAGTTCAAGCTTCCGGACCGACTCGACGGCCTGGGCGAAGCCGATTCGCCCAGATGGCCAAGAGAATTGGCCCGCAAGACAAAGCCGAATACGAAGATCTCGTCCGGGAGAAAAGTCTCACCGGACAGCGCTGATGGTTGAAGATGCCATCGAGCCTATCGTGACGCATACGCAGGAACTTCAATGAAAGCACCAATGTCTGTGTCAAACCGGGCGATCTCGGTAGGGGGTCCTGAATCATGCGCTAGGTGGATGGTAACAGAGACGAGGGACACGATGTGTTTACCTGTGTTCGTGCCCTCTCGATGGAGGTAATACCCACGCCCCGCTTGATTAATATTGATGATATGGTAGTACAAGAGTAGATCTACCACAAGATCAAGGAGGCTAAACCCTAGAAGCTAGCCTATGGTATGATTGTTGAGATGTAATGTTCGCCCCATGACTAAGGCCCTCCGGGTTTATATAGACACCGAAGAGGCTAGGGTTACACAGAAGCCTGTTACAATGGTAGGAGATCTACATATCCACATTGCCAATCTTGCCTTCCACGCCAAGGAAAGTACCTTCCACACGAGCTGAGTCTTCAATCTTCTATCTTCGTAGTCCGGGAGTCCGGCTGATATTAGTCCGCTGTCCCACACCCCCAGTCCAGACTCCTCACCTATATTTGGACATCGCATTCCCGTGAAATCGGCATTTAACCGGAGTACGAGAAACACGAACCCCAAGTTATTGGCCTACATGGGCCTCGAGGGAGAAGAGGGAAGGGAGGAGAGGGGCCAAGGTCTTCCTTTCTAGTCCGAATAGTTAGGAAGGGGGCGGCGCCCCTTTCCTCCCTCCTTCTTTTCCCTTCTCCTACTCCTACTTGAAAGAAAGGGTCTACTCCGTGGAGTAGGATTCCCTTGGCGCTGCCTTGTCCCTCCTCCTTTATATATTTAAAGGGGGCACCTTAGACAACACGTTGATCTACGGATCGTCCTTAGCCGCGGTGCCCCTACCACCATATTACACCCTGTCAGATTGTCATGAGTTTAGCGAAGCCCGACCTAGAGAACATCATCACCGCCACCACGTCAGGCCGATTTAAACTCATCTCCTGAGCTTATTGACGGAGGCGGAGATTGTCATCGAGCTGAACATGTCAACTCGAGGTGCCGTGACGCTCTTGCATTTTGATCGGTCGGATCATGAAGACGTGACATCACATCACAACCGCTGCGAAGTTAACGCTCCGCCACTTGGTTCACGAGGGCATGCGGGATCTAACACTCCCCTCTCATTGCTATGCCATCACCATGATCTTGGCGTGCATAGGAAATTTTTGAAATTACTACGCTCCCCCAACAAAGGTCATCCGAGCCTAGGTTTTATGCGCTGATGTTATATGCAGGAGTAGAACACAAGTGAGTTGTGGCAATATAAGTCATACTGCTTACCAAAGATATCATACTTTGGTTCGCCAGGTATTGTGAGATGAAGGCCCGGACCGACATTACGCCAGACGCTTACGCTAGACCGGTTTCACTGCTACAGCACTCGGCTTAAAGGTGTCAAGCGGTGTCCTGCCCTCTCACTTTAGCCGATCGAAAGTATACGCCTGTCCTTGCGAAGGAAACACAGCACTAAATTGACGAACTATCGCTGTGGTTTTTGATGCGAGGTAAGAATGGTTCTAAGTCTGCGAGCAGCCATATAAAATTTGCAACAACAAAAGTAGAGGACGCCTAACTTGTTTTTGCAGGTGGCATGTTGTGATGTGATATGGTCAAGACGTGATGCTATATTTTATTGTATGAGATGATCATGTTTTGTAACCGGGTTATCGGGTAATCGGAGGAGCCATATGGTTGTCGCTTATTGTATGAAATACAACGCTCTGTAATTGCTTTACTTAATCACTTAAGCTGTAGCGATAGTCGAGAAGCAATAGATGGCGAACGACAACGATGCTACGATGGAGATCAAGGTGTCGCTACGGTGATTACGTGGTGATCACGACGGTGCTTCGAGATGGAGATCACACACACAAGATGATGATGGCCATATCATATCACTTATATTAATTGCATGTGATGTTTATTTTTATGCATTTATCTTGCTTTGATTGATTCGTAGCATTTTAAGATGATCTCTCACTAATCAAGAAGTGTTCTCCCGAGTATGCACTGCATAAAGTTCTTCGTGGCCGAGACACCATGTGATGATCGGGTGATAAGCTTTCATCGCTAAATACAACGGGTGTAAAACACGCACACGCGAATACTCAGTCATACTTGACGAGCCTAGCATATACGATATGGCTCTAACACCGGAGACCGAAAAGGTCGAACGTGAATCATATAGTAGATATGATCAACATAGTGATGTTCACCATTGAAACTACTCCATCTCACGTGATGATCGGACATGGTTTAGTTGATTTGGATCATGTGATCACTTAGATGACTAGAGAGATGGGGAGGAGCGGTCGAGCGAAGGGCTGGCTTCTCAAGGCTGATTGCGGGCGCAGGCGCGAGGTGAGAGGCGAGAGGGAGATGGGGATCGCAAGGCCGGGTTCTCGCCTCTCTCTCTCTTTCGATGCAAGACGAGGGAAGATGGGATCAAGCAGTGGCTCTCCCAAAGCGGCGTGGAGGATGGACGAGGGGAGAGGGTTTGATCGGGAGAGGTGGGGGAACGAGGAGGATCGGGCAGGCCTCTTGGGCCAGCTAGGGTTATGAGGGACTAGGCCGGAATGGATGGGCCGGCTCAAGCTGGCCGAGAAAGAAGTGGCCAGAGGCCTAGCTGGGCTCTCCGCTCTCTTTAGCGTAAAAAAAATAGAGAGCATTCAAAAGAATTAAAAGAAAAGGCCAAGAACAAGAATAAATGGTGGGACATATTTGTAAGGCTTTTACGGAATATTTCCAACCCAACAAAAAATGGTTCCAATAATATAGGAGAAGTTAAACCCAAAATTATTTAACTTGCGCCAAAGGAGTTTGAATGGAGTCTAGGATTTAGGAGTGTCCAAAAATGTTGAGACTTTAGGAGGAGCCTCGATAAACAGAGAAAGAATTATTGACAAGGCTTTGAGGTCAACTCGGAGCACAAAAGGCATGGGATTTATTTTGCACGTGTGTTATGGTGATTTCCAAATTAATGGAATATTTTATATAGCTCCCTAATAATATTGAGAGATTTTGAAAATGTTTTAAAGAGAAATCACCATGTGAATTCCTCGATTTAAATGGATCAAAGATCCATGCCATTTATTTAGTTGAGGTTTTAAAATTAATGATATGATGGCATGATGACATGATGCAATGCAAGAGATGCAACAAACAAAACAAATCACATGACAAAACTCGTGAGTAGCCGGAAGTCTTCGGAGCGCCGGTCTCGGGCGTTATAAGCTTGGCCTCGCGAGGGTCTCGAGTATGTGTTGATGAAGATGGGCAGATAATACTCTCGAGCCACGCCAAGCAGGCCGCAGTGCAAGCAAGTATAGGTACCCCCGCTCCTAACGCCAACAACATCGACCGCTATCCAAAGATGCATCTAGAGTATTAAGTTCTATAAAGAACGGAGTAACGCTTAAGTAAGATGACATGTCAGAGGAATTAACTCAAGCAATATGATTAAACCCCATCTTTTATCCTCGATGGCAATAATTCAATACGGTTCTCGCTACCCCTACTCATCACTGGGTGAAATCATGCAAGGTTGAATCTAAAGCTAAGCACATCTCCATTGCAAGAAAACCAATCTATTTTGCCAAACCAAACCGATAATTCAAGAGAAATACAAAGATATGAAATCATGCATATAAGAATTTAGAGAAGATTCAAATAATATTCATATGTAAGCTGATCATAAATCCACAATTCATTGGATCTTGACAAACACACCACAAAATAAGATTACATCCGATAGATCTCAAGAACATCGAGGAGAACATGGTATTGAGAATCAAAGAGAGAGAATAAGCTATCTACCTACTACCGTGGACCCGTGAGATCTAAGGTAAACTACTCACGCTTCATCGGAAGGGCAATAGGGTTGATGTAGATGCCCTCCATGATCAAATCCTCCTCCAACAGTAGTATTGAAAAGGCCTCTAGATGTGATCTAACGAGGTCAGAGACTCATGGGCGGTGGAAAAGTATTTTCGTGTGCTCTCTATGAGGGTTCTCGAATATATGTGAATATATAGGACTAAGAGGTAGGCCTGGGACTCCCGAGGGGGCCACAAGGCAAGGGCGCTCAGAGGGCACACCTCCACCCTTGCCACCGCCCAGAGGTCCTCTAGCTTGACTCCAAGTCCTCCGGGTGTCTTCTCGTCCAAGAAAAATCATCGTAAAGTTTTATTCCATTTGGACTCCGCTTGATATTCCTTTTCTCATGAAACTCAAAAACAAGAAAAAAATAGAAACCGGCACCGGGTCTAGGTTAATAAGTTAGTCCCAAAAATAATGTAAAATAGCATAATAATGCATATAAAACATCAAAAATGATAATATAATAGCATGGAACAATAAAAATTATAGATATGTTGGAGATATTACATCCCCAAGCTTAGGCTCTTGCCACTCCTTATTCGCTCATCCATCATGATCTCACCCAAAACTTGAAAACTTCAATACACAAAAGTTAACAAAACCCTCGGGAGATCCGTTAGTATAATAAAGCTAATTACTACTTTTAGTACTATTGCAAACACATTCATATTTTATTTTTGCATTATACTGTTGTATTCTAACTTCTCCATGGCTTATACCACCGATACAATCCATAGTTCCATCAAAACAAGCAAAACAATGCATCAAAAACAGAATCACAAAAATAGGATAGTCTCGAGTAATTTGAACAATGACCATACTCCCGTAGCTCCAAAAAATCTGAAAAATTAGGATGTAATAAAAAATCTTAGCAGTATTGCATAAAAATTTCAGAAACTTTTGACGCTCCAGCTTAAAAACATAAATTCAATGACCACGGCCAAAGTTTTTATTTTGCATCGCATATAAGAAACAAGCAATCTAAACATCCTAAAGGCAAATCTTGGCACATTATTTTTATAATACAATGGATTTGTACAATGGGATAATTTATTTTGTTGAGAAGTTTCTGTAATCAAGGTTTGCAAAGTTTCCATGGGCATGAACAAAGTTCAAGGAGCTCCCCACTTCAACTTCAAGCTCGCCTTTCTTACTTTCACTCCTTTTTGAAAAGTTTTAGCTTCCCTTTATATAATTTTTAATCCTTTTAAGAGCACACAATGAATAAAATGACTCTCTAAAACTTCCCGTTGTCTCCTTAGCAGCTTTTCTTTATAGCCATTAAGCTAGGCATAAAGTTCTCAAGTAATTGATCCACCGGATCCCAAGGTATATTAAAGCCAATTTTAATTAACAATGATTTTGCATTTAGTAGTGAGCACAAAGCAACATATATCATGTAACAACGAAGTCTAACTCTCTTCCTATGCATCGACATGTCATAAAAGAACAATTTAGGAACACAAAGTAAAGGCCAATGCATAGTACAATCGGTTTCTTGTAATTTTACAAAGATTGCATAGAGAGGTGGAGATGTAGTTCCTCTCTCATAATAATTGCAAGTAGGAGAAGCAAGCACATGCATATTATATTCATCAAAATCATCATGTGTATAGTAAAACGCAACCCATCAATATAATCCTTAATAAGCACAAATCTTCTGATATAGTGTAGTTGGGGAGAATTCAAAAGGATAATAGGACTATCATGTGTGGGTGCAATAGAAACAATTTCACGTTTAACATAAGGTACTATAGCAAGTTCACCTCCATAAGCATAATTCATATTGGCATCATGGCCACAAGCATAGAAAGCATCAAGTTCATCAAAAAGGGGTATTTCAAATGAATCCAAGGGATCATAGCAATCATCATAGCATTCATCCTTCGGCAAGCATGAAGGGAAATTAAACAATGTATGAGTTGAAGAGTTACTCTCACTAGAAGGTGGGAACGGTAGCTAATCCGCCTTTCCTCCTTTTTGTTCTTCGCTTCTCCTCATCATCCTTTTCATCCAATGAGCCCTGAATTTCAGCAATTTCTTCTTCCATATACCCCGCAAAATATCAATCTCTTCTTGGACAAAGGAGACTTTATCAATAAATGCATCAATATCAACATTGTATTTATAATTATCATAGCAATATCAAAGCATAGCATAATTTTCATATATGTAAACAACATCATCATAATCTTCATACTCTTCAAATAAACATTTAATTTCACAAGCACCCTTAAAAGCAAGAAATTTTTCTATTTGTTCCACAAGATAGTAATCATATATACCATTAGCATAAGAAGCCAAGGTTTCATTATCATTAAATTCACATGAAAAGATGTGTGGAGAATTCATCCTAGAGCAACAAGTATAATGATATCTCAAATATAGATCCCAAGCATACTTGTGCAACATATGAATTTGATACCATAAGAGTTTCCCTTTTGAGTCAAGCGATAATCCCTAAAGTATTCAAGTTGATCCAACGTGTTTCCCATTATCAAGTTGAATGGGGTTTTCTGTGATTATCAAAGCAATGTTTCATATTTTTCACATAACAAGCATCGAGGGTTTTAGGAGGTTCCCCAACTCCATGAGTAGCAAGTACAACTATTTTATTATTATTTCATGTTCCATGTCCATAACTAAAGATAGAGAACAAATTATAAAATAAAAATAAAATCTACTTAGTGATAAAGCAAACAAACACACACGAGAATATTCACCCCATGCTATTGCTCCACAAGAACGGGCGCTTAGAAAAGGGTCTTGATAACCCACAAGTATAGGGGATCAATTGTAGCCTTTTTCGATAAGTAAGAGTGTCAAACCCAACGAGGACCTAAGGTATAACAAATATTCCTCATGTTCTATCAACCACCGATAAAATTCTACGCACACTTAATGTTTGCTTTACCTAGAACAAGTATGAAAATATTTTGTAGGTGATAGGATAGGTTTGCAAGAATAAAACTAGATGTACTTAGCGTAAAATAAAACTAATAGTAATTTGCAAGCTAATAAAAGTTAGTTATTTAGTAGAAAGGTATTTGTCGACAAGAAAGTTATTTTTCCCTAGGCAATTGATCACTAGACCGTAATCATTATTCCAATTTTATATGAGGGAGAGGCATGAGCTAACATACTTTCCATGCTTGGATCATATGCACTTATGATTGGAACTCTAGCAAGCATCCACAACTACCAAAGATCATTAAGGTAAAACCCAGCCATAGCATTAAGTATCAAGTCCTCTTTACTCCCATACGCAACAACCCCCTTACTTGGGTCTTGATGTAGGGTAGAACCCTAGATGCGCGATCTTTCATGATTGGAGTGGACCCCGTGAAGAACATGAAGAACATGAGGGCAAACACAAGAGGATTCACTCAAACCAACAAGATTTGATTACACATGTGCTAGATCCGAACACACGAAGAGATACACGATCCAAAGTCAACAACGGACGATACAAGTGGTGACTTGTTCACCTTCGTGAGGATGCCTTGAATACTCGAAGGATCTTCCCATGAGGGGTCTAGAATCCACTTGGGGATCTTCTCCGAGATGTATTGGTCTCTCGAGGAGAGGGGTACAAGTTGATGAGCACAGCTCTATCCCTCAAATGAGATAAACAAGTGCTAACCCTAAAATGTTGGGGGAGAAGGGTATATATAGCCTAGGGGGATAAAGGGATACTTTGGATTCAACCCTTTACACTATGCGCCAGACAGGGGGAACCAAATGTCCGAGCGTCGGGGCGGATATCCGGGCCTTCGGGAGGTGCCGAATGTCTGGGCGCTGGGACGGATGCCCAGCTGGCAGGGTGGTCCGGGCTGGGAGGTTCTATGAAGTATGCCGATTCCGGCCGGGGTCGGATGTCCAAGCTCGCATCGGGCCAGATGTCTGGGGCCTGGGCTGGATGTGCGGGCCCTGTAGTTGGATGGTTGGGCGGCTGCTGGTGACTCTTCTAGTGGCCGGATGTCCGGGGTCATGGCCGGATGTCCGGGTCCTGGGAGCTGTTCTCGACTCCTTCCGATGGTTGTCTTCATCCATGAACTTGGGGACTTGTCCGTCTTCATGTGGATCTTCGAGAGGGTCCTCTTGGTACTCGATCATGCATAACATTCCTGACTTAGGTAGTAGCCATGTCCCGAGTGGGTCATATGGAATATCACTAAGGAGAGATGTCACCTCGGTCTCGAGAGCTCTAGCTCGTGCTCGTGTCATCGGTCCTCTTGGCACTTGGCGAGATGATGCTAGGTGCATGGGGATGACCATAAGATGCTCCGCATCATCTCCCCTTGGGAAAGATCCCAAGGAAATATACCCTAGAGGCAATAATAAAGTTATTATTTATTTCATATCATGATAAATGTTTATTATTCATGCTAGAATTGTATTAACTGGAAACATGATACATGTGTGAATACATAGACAAACATGTAGTCACTAGTATGCCTCTACTTGACTAGCTCATTAATCAAAGATGGTTATGTTTCCTAACCATAGACATGTGTTGTCATTTGATTATGGGATCACATCATTAGAATAATGATGTGATTGACATGACCCATTCCATTAGCCTAGCACTTGATCGCTTAGTATACCGCTATTGCTTTCTTCATGACTTATACATGTTCCTGAATTATGAGAATTATGCAACTCCTGCCATCGGAGGAACACTTTGGGTACTACCAAACGCCACAACTTAACTGGGTGATTATAAAGGAGTACTACGTGTCTCCGAAGGTACATGTTGAGTTGGCGATTTTGAGATTAGGTTTTGTCACTCCGATTGTCTGGAGAGGTATCTCGGGTTCTTCTCGTAATGCACATCACTATAAGCCTTGCAAGCAATGTGACCAATGAGTTGGTTACGGATGATGCATTACATAACGAGTAAAGAGACTTGCCGTAACTAGATTAAACTAGGTATTGGATACCGACGATCAAACATCGGGCAAGTAACATACCGATGACAAAGGGAACAACGATGTTGTTATGCGGTTCGACCGATAAAGATCTTCATAGAGTATGTAGGAACCAATATGGGCATCCGTGTTCCGCTTATTGGTTATTGAACGAGAATAGTTCTAGGTCATGTCTACATAGTTCTTTAACTCGTAGGGTCCGCACGCTTAATGTTACGGCGACAGTTTTATTATGAGTTTATAAGTTTTCATGTACCGAAGTTTGTTCAGAGTCCCGGATGTGATCACGATGATGATGAGGAGTCTCAAATGGTCGAGACATAAAGATCGATATATTGAAGTTTCCATTGTCGGTGTCAAAACCGACGGATCTCGAGTAGGGGGTCCTTAATCGTGCGCCTAGGGCGGATGGTAACAGAGACGAGGGACACGATGTTTTTACCTGTGTTCGTGCCCTCTCGATGGAGGTAATACCTCACCGCCCCGCTTGATTAATATTGATGATATGGGTAGTACAAGAGTAGATCTACCACGAGATCAAGGAGGCTAAACCCTAGAAGCTAGCCTATGGTATGATTGTTGAGATGTAATGTTCGGCCCCACGGACTCAAGGCCCTCCCGCTTATATAGACACCGGAGAGGCTAGGGTTACACAGTAGGTTGGTTATAATGGTAGGAGATCTACATATCCGTATTGTCAAGCTTGCCTTCCACGCCAAGGAAAGTACCTTCCGACACGACCTGAGTCTTCAATCTTCTATCTTCGTAGTCCGGAGTCCGCGATACCGATAGTCTGCTATCCTGACACCCCTAGTCCAGACTCCTCAAGAGTCTCCCTAACCAGCCTTCAATGACGATAAGTCCGCAAGGCGTGTTCGGCATTGCAAGGCGGGTTCCTCCCTTGAATAATCCGGAGAAGATAATGAACACCGTGATAGTGTTCGACTCGCAAAATAAATTCCACATTCCAACGTAGAGAGAATAAAATACACTTAGCTCAATCTGCCGACGCTTTTACTAAGCGATATCACACCGCAGCCAAGCCCTCGCTTGAATCGTTTTATTATTCCGCCAAAGACGCCTAGCTTAAGCGGTTTCTTGGCACGCCCCGTCAAGGTAGATCGTGTTCCCTTTATTCCGGGATCCTCATCAATACGCGCGGCGGGTAACCCAACCGCTCCTTGCCGCCACGCCTCTATCGGCGAATCTCAAACGGTCACGCGAGACGGCCCTTGGTATTATTTCCCTTTATAAGAGGACCAAGGCCTGCCCTTGTCTTTATCCTCGTGATCGAATCTTCCCTCGCTTCCCAGCCCAACACCTAGAGCTTCAGATTCGAAAGCTTCGGATCGACAATAATGTCTGCTCCACCTGGTTGGTGGATGCCCTCCTCCGCCACGCGAGGAGGATATTTTGTTGCGTGAGGCCAAGTACCGCCCACGGTTTCACACAGTCAGCTCGCCCAGTGGCAGGCCGTGCCACTCGAGCTCGGGCGCGACATGCTGCTGCGACTCTCCTCCGCTGCTGCGACCTCACCTCCGCCGGGATTAGGCTTCCCGATGGATCCTTTCGTGAGGGGGTCTTATTCTACTACGGGCTGGACTTCCACGACTTGGTCTCGAGTCCATCCTCCATATCTCCGCCTTCATTATCGCTGTGAAGTTTCTCCTGGCTATCCCCACTTCGCCTGTGGCTGAAAACATTCAAGGTGGAGCCAAGATGATCGGGGCGCTAAGTGGAGGCGGCGGGCACTATAAGGTGAAGGTCGATGCCCTGCGGGCTCAAGGTTCCTTCCAAGAGGAATGTGGATTGTGGCAAGCAGGAATGGTTTTACATCATCGCCCAAGGCGCAAGCAAAAGCCGCTGCCTCCTTCCGCCCGGGACCTCCACGGCAACTAATGTCGTGGGTCAACCAAGGGCTCAATCGGGGCCGCCCGAGGACGTGCCCGCACCGCAGGCCGGATTCGAGACCTCCAATCAAGGGAGATCGACCTCATCAAGGTGATGCAAGTCATGCTAGTCGCACCTCCTCCCTCGCAAACGCCGCCCCTCCATCTATGGGAGTTCAATCCGAGGGACCTCAGATTCTCCAAAGATTTTATGGGCGCGATAACCCACCGGAGATGTACAAGCAGCTTCTTCGACCGCAGATAAGCGTCCCGATTCGCCGAGGACGCAGCGGTTAACCGATCGCCTTGATACTGTGTAAGTATCTCGTAGTTCTGGACATTCTATCTCGTATGCCTTTCAAAAGATCATCTCCCCACCCTTTTGTTCTTACAGAATGGGTGGCGCGATCAAGCCGATAAGGTGTCCGCCCTTCCCAGAGACCGTGACCGAGCCCGTGCTGGTCTGAATGTTGGGAGTTGCCCACGAGGGGGGGCGCAAGGGGAGATAAAGGAGCTATTATCATTCAAAGAGGTGACTAAAGAGGAGGGAACTATGGGTCCCTTCCTTCAGAGGGAGAAGAGGACCGCCCAAGATCCCGAGGTCAAAGCCCCTAAGCATGGGAAGAAATCCCCACTGGGTGCGGGTCCGGAGAGAACTGACGCGCAATCATCGCCCGTGACCAGCCTCCAACAAGCCGTGAGTATGAAAGAGGAAGTTTAATAAGGAAGTACCTTCGCTTATGCTTCAGAGGTAACCGAAATGTTTATATCGCAGCTCGGATCTCCAAATGTCCTGCATGAGTTCATCCTCGGGGATCTTCTTCGGAGATGATGGAGAGCGACACGCCTGGCTCGCCGCCAGATGAGGCAAAGCGAGCCCATGTCGCCACACGGAGGGCGCCCCCGAGTCCTGAGAGGCCAAGAGTTCAACACCCACCAGAGTCCCGCCGAGAATCAAGAGTTTGCTTGAGAGGGCTTTCATTTCAGAAGATCACCAAGACATGCGTATGGTGGTCGGAAGGATTTCGGCCCGCTGAAAGTGGATTATGAATGCCGCCATGAGCTTGTCGGGCGGATTTGAGGTATGCGAAAATGATGCACCCCTTTGTCTTTTAACAGCTTTTGCATATAAAAAATGCGCTCAGATAGATAGTAGCCCCTCGAGACTCGGTAGGTTGTCGAAGACTAAATGCTGTGCCGAGGATCTAAATATCTCGTAATGAATATCGCCGCTCGACATAGTGGCGGATAGTCCGGGGCTACCAACTAATCAGGCCGAATTGAGTCGCATAATCGACATGGCGATGTCGACATCGACTTTGTCAATCAACGACTTGACGAAGTCGCGAGGTAAATAAATTCTCCCCAGCCGCTTTATTGAGTGGGTCAAAGCCTCTCCTCGATAAGTTATATGTCGCTTATCTGCATAAAGTCATTGCGGCGTGGAGAGTTTTTCGCCGAGCTTGCTCAAGCCAAGGAGCAAGCCCGGCGAGTGATGCGTCGCCGCGAGGGCGGCCAAGAGTTGCAGTCGAAAAGGTCAAGACCGCCTGGGCAGGGCGGAGGTGGCCGAATTGGCCAAAAATTAAAGGATGCTACCAATCGCAATGAGGCTTTTGAAAAGGAGCGCTTTATCGGAGCGGAAGACCCGAAGAAGGCCACCGGCTAAGGATGCCCGCTCGCAATGCGGGCTATGAAGGAGGAGCTGCGCTAAGCCGAGAAATCACGGCCGGCAAGCCGCTTTCTATGCGCCGTCACTTATGGATGCCAAGTACGCTGAATTTGAGCGGCGCGTGGAGTTCGGAGGATCCTTATATGGACTTGGCTGTGAGTGCGTACTGATGCCGTGAAGCACTTCCCGAGCCGTGGGGATCACGAGGCGGAAGAGTTATATTGACTCAATTCCACAGTCGATCGCCTCTTCCGCGCATTTGGACAAGTTGGTTGAATGGGCCGAATCAATAGACCGTCTCCGGCTGGCTATGATCGACATCGTGGCCTATGTATGGCCGTAGAGAGGTCCAAGGCGATTTAGCCACTTCGCCTATCGCAGATAGTTCTTTGGGGCGGTGCCGCATATCAAGGAGATGAAACGGTCGGCTCCGACGAGGGCGGGCGCGATGGATGGCCGCCCATGTAAAGGCACAAAGGTCCGGAGATGGATGCCACCGCTATTGCCATGTGGTTCGATGGGAACCGCTTCCGCCGAGCATTATTTCGGGAAGTTATGCATGGCGCCAGATAATAGAGTCGCAAAGGTTTCAAAGAATGTAACGCTCAATTGAACGCATTGACTTGTATATCAACGATTATAGTATGAATGCTTTTATACTTGTGCTTCCAAGTAGTAAAACTTCTCCGGCGGCCGCTTATGAGATACTTGTGTATAACCCGAAGATGCGCTGCTTCCAAATTTCTTGCACAAGGTGTCAGTGTTCGCAAAATAGCGCTTTTTCACACTTAACTGGATGCCCCTCGTCCTTTTTATAAGGAGGTGGTAGATAGCTAACGAGGCAATCCGGACTATGGTGCTTTTATTCTTCACTTAGCCAATGGAGCTCGAGGGTGGGCTACGATATAGCTCCCTAATGACACCGCACATCTCCGGATTCGGTGCGCGATATGCCTAACCTGAAGCTGCCTTCGTCAAAGCGGGAATTCTAAACATTCTGTAGTCGCATCAAGTGGTCGATCAGCACTCTAGCTATATCATGACAACGGGCTGGCTTTTCATCGAGGTGCTCGCCAGCCGAACCGGGCACAATCACAAGAGTTCTCCGTGCCGCTGCTAGAATGGGCTGATAATGAACGAAGGCAGCAAAACACGTGAGCCGGGCAAACCCAACATTTGACCAAAGACATGATTCGAGTTGATGCATATAATGCCCAACTTGAGACGCCGAACACTCCCCGGGTGTTCGGCCTTTATGATAACAGGCGAATTATGCCCTAAGCCCTTGTGTCCGTGTACGGGCATTGTCTCTCGACGCGCCAATGCCAAAGCGCCAGTTCGCTTTTGGCTATAGAAAGAAGCCGAGGGAGATTAACAACAAGAGACAAGAATAAAAAGGTCTACGAGGGTCTTAATCAAAAGAATCTCTTGCGACGGGTCCCTATCGCACGCTCAGGCCAGGTCTCCGCTGGCGCCGTTATCCTCGGACGGTACGCACGCTTGTTCATCTCAGAAAAGAGGAACATTTTAGTTTTAGAAACATTTCGCATGTAAAAAATATGCAAAAAAGAGTAAGTGTAAATAATTAAAGCTAGGTTTATATGAAACCGCTGTTAGTTAGCGCGCAGCCCTTATGAAAGGGGTATGCGGCTAGGGAGCCCCTAGCCTGCCGGTCCGGATTCGCCTATCCGAGTCCGGTCTTTAAGTGACTCAAGACCGAAATGGTGCCATGTGGACCGGCATCTTAAGTGTAAGAGACGCCAGAATGCGGTATGGCGCTGAAGCGACAAAAGCCTTTCGCCCTAATAGTGCTTGATATTCACTTTTAAATGGGACGATATGGGAAATTACTTTTCGCCGTTTAAAATTGTTCGGCAACCCAACACGCACTTCTAGTAATATCGAGCCTGCACTTGGCGTGAGGGCCCGGGCGAACTCCTTTGAAGGAAGTGTGGGCTGGTCGAATTTGGTAGGGTCTATCCTCATCCGACGGATTGTGTTTGAGTATAGGTGTGTTTGTCACCGCCTCCGGCCCATTAGGACGCTTAGAATTGCAACCGCTCTATTACCGGATTCAATATCGTGGAGTCTCGTTCCCGGTTCGAACACTTCGAGTAGTCCAGTGGTCGAAGTGATTGGTTTTGATATCCATCCCTACGGTTTGTCGGGTTGGACCGGGCGCAGGCTCTTTTTAGAGAGTGTCGCGCTTATTTTTCCGTGTCCTCACATAAAGTGAGTTTATCGCTTTGACCCCTTGGGGGAAAGTTTTTGTTTTCCTGCGTCTCGCCGGGCGGGTTTATCTTCTTCGCTTGACGCGGCCGAGCCCCTTGTGTTCGGCGCTTAATCGGCCGGACTGCTTGAAAACCCAACAACTTCGTGGGTGTGATTGGTAAGCCTTCCGGGTACCGTGGATTTGACATATCCACCCGTAATTTGTGTAGTATAGACAATTGTCGCCGCTATCCTTGACGGGCCGAGCTTTGTTATTTGGCCGTGAGCTTTAAACCGCGCCGACCGCCGGGTTTTTGGCTTTTTTTCATTTCGGCGCTGTTTTTTCGCTACTTATGATTTCCCATTTCCATCTCTTATCTTGATGTACTTGGGTCGCTGGTGTTGAGATTCACAGCCAGCTATCCTCTCCCGCACGTAAGCCGGTTATGAGGCTTGTTAATGCGGTCATTGTCCCTTGCTTTCTCGACCGAGGTGTCTGGCTAGCCATCTGCTCCTGACATTGTGCTTAAAAGCTGCTAAGGCTTCAAGGTCCCGGACAACTGACTATTTGTCTTTTTTGGTAAGGAACCCTGTTCTAGAATTTCCGCTACCGACTCTCGGGCTGTTGAGTTATGTGACTTAGGTCATCTCAGATCCCGAGGCTCGACATAAGTCCCTTGAAAATTTGTTTCTAAACGCTTCTCGAGCTCTTCCCAACTTCCAACAAAGGTTTTCTCGGAGGCTTTTGAGCCAATGACGGCCTGGACCTTTGAGCTTGAGGGGTAGATATTTTATGGCGGAGATTTTCTCGCCCGCCATATGTATATGCAATATATAGTCTTCTATCCGCATCTGTGGTCCGTTGTTCCATCGTGATGCTTCTATGTTTATGGGTTTAAAACCTCGCTGGGAATTATGCTCCAACACTCGCTTGGTGAAGCATAGTGGTGTGGGCTACCAGACTTGTATCGCGTTCGCTATTGTCGGACACTTGATGTGTTCCTTTGCTTATTGGGGCTGTCTTTTGGGTCCAGAGATGGACACTGGCCGGGCCATTGACGACTGTGGGCTTTATGGCCTCCTCGTCAATTCTCGGGAGCAATTTCGCCTTCGGTAGCTCTTCGATTGGTGGTCGCGTCAGGTTTATCTGGTGGTCTTGAGTACTTTGCTCCATCTTATTCGAGCGCTGCCTTCCGCTGGCTGCGCCAGCTTCCGTTTTTCTTCGTTGCTTGTAGTAGCGATGAGCCCGCGCTTGAAAAGCTCTTGTTCGACGGGCTCCTCGAGTTCGCTGTCGTTGGGGCTTGTTTCGCCTTCGGAGGGAGGTATATAGTTTTGATCTCGACCTTTTCCTCCGCCGCCGCCTTTCGTGAGGGCTTGCTTCTCAAGATCCTCCTCCGAGTCTTCCGAGGGGTTTGTCTTTCAAGACTCTGGGTATTGTTATTTCCATGCCGGAATCTCCATTCTTGTTGTGGCGGATTTAGAGTGGCGCTACCGACGGGCGCTTGGGTTGCTTCTTTAGAGAATCTTCCTCCGCTGCTTTTTCGCCGCCCCTTCTTTTGGGGTATCCACTATGTAGACGCTATACGATTTAGGTGGTTTTCCAAAGGCTTCGTGGGCGCTGGTCTCGTTTCGCTGCCAGATCGCTCGCCCATAGCGCCGATGTCATCGAGTCGTAGTCTAGCAGCGTCGGTTAAGTCTCGGCAAGGGCTACAAAGTGGGTGGTGGGTGGCTCAATTTCTTCGTCAGTCTGCAGAGCCCAACCGGCCCCGGCCATAGTCCGCCAGATTCTCCTAATAGCGAGAGGCGCTTGCAGAGACCCAGGATATCGCCAAAAGGCGAAAGTGCCGAAGATGTCCGTGGCGGTGAATTCCATAACCGCGCCTAATCTGTTTAATTGGCGGGGCGCTGGAGGCTCGGAGTCCGGCGAGGAGTCCGCTACTGGGTCACGAAGTTTCAGGGGACAAGGTTGGTATTCGCCCATCGCCGCTGATGTTGAAGCCCCCGGGCGGCGCTCATCCACCGATTCTATATGGGCGATCGCCCGCTAGTGGCCGAGAGGATCCGAAAAGGGCCTCCAAAGCACCGTCCGGCGGCAGAGCTAGATCATGACCTCGACGCAAAGGCGGGCGCGCTGGTCAGTGCTCGAAGTTCGTCAAGATCAAGTCCTTGGTCATCGGCCGGAAGTTCAAGCTCGAACTGACCGACGGCCAGGGGCGAAGCTGATTCGCTTCAGATGGCCAAGAGAATTGGCCCGCAAAGACAAAGCCGCCGAATACGAAGATCTCGTCCGGGAGAAAAGTCTCACCGACAGCTGTTGATGGTTGAAGATGCCATCGAGCCTATCGGTGACGGCTACGCAGGAACTCTCAATGAAAGCACCAATGTCGGTGTCAAACCGCGGATCTCGGTAGGGGGTCCCGAACTGCGTGCGTCCTAGGTGGATGGTAACAGAGACGAGGGACACGGCGTGTTTACCTGTGTTCGTGCCCTCTCGATGGAGGTAATACCCTACGCCCCGCTTGATTAATATTGATGATATTGGTAGTACAAGAGTAGATCTACCACAAGATCAAGGAGGCTAAACCCTAGAAGCTAGCCTATGGTATGATTGTTGAGATGTAATGTCTCGTCCCCACGGACTAAGGCCCTCCCGTTTATATAGACACCGAAGAGGCTAGGGTTACACAGAGTCGGTTACAATGGTAGGAGATCTACATATCCGTATTGCCAATCTTGCCTTCCACGCCAAGGAAAGTACCTTCCGGACACGAGCTGGAGTCTTCAATCTTCTATCTTCGTAGTCTGGGAGTCCGGCGGATATTGATAGTCCGGCTGTCCGGACACCCCCTAGTCCAGGACTCCCTCACCTATATTTGGACATCGGAATCATTCCGGGTGAAATCGGCATTTAACCGGAGTACGAGAGGTTACCGGAACCCCCCGGGGGGTTATTGGGCCTACATGGGCCTCGAGGGAGAAGAGGGAAGGAGCAAGGAGGGGCCGCGTTCTCTCCTTTTCTAGTCCGAATAGGACATAGAAGGGGCGGCGCTCTTCCTTCCCCTCTTCCTCCTCTTTCCCTTCTCCTACTCCTACTTGGAAAGAAAGGTCTCCCACCTCGTGGTGGGAGAGACTTCCTTGGCGCGCCTCCTTGTCCTGCCGCCTCCCCGGCTCCTTTATATACGGGGTGGGGGCACCCCATAGACACACAAGTTGATCTACGGATCGCCCTTAGCTGCAGCGGTGCCTCTACCAAATTATATTACACCTCGGTCGTATCGTCATGAGTTTAGGCGGCTCCCGCACCGTAGAACATCATCACCGCTACCACGCCTGTAGGTCGATTTAAACTCATCTCCTGAGTTTTTATGGATCGGGAGGCCGGAGATTGTCATCGAGCTGAACATGTGCTGAACTCTGAGGTGCCAGACGCTCGGTGACTTGGATCGGCCGGATCATGAAGACGTGACGACTACATCAACTAAGCAGTTAACGCCTCGCCACGGGTCAGACGAGGGTACGGACGAACACTCTCCTCTCATTGCTATGCCATCACCATGATCTTGCGCGGTGCATAGGAAATTTTTTGAAATTACTACGCTCCCCAACAAAAGGTCATCCGAGCCTAGGTTTTATGCGCTGATGTTATATGCAGGAGTAGAACACAAGTGAGTTGTGGGCAATATAAGTCATACCGCTACTCAAAGATATCATACTTTGTCTCGGGCGGTATAGTGAGATGAAGCGCCCGACCGACATTACGCCAGACGCTTACGCGAGACCGGTTTCACTGCTACGCAGCACTGTGGCTTAAAGGTGGTCTGGTGGTCTCCGCTCTCTCACTTTAGCTGAATCGAAAGTGGCTACGCCTCGTCCTTGCGTAAGGTTAAAACAGCACTAAATTGACGAACTATCGCTGTGGTTTTTGATGCGAGGTAAGAATGGTTCTTGCTAAGCCCGTAGCAGCTACATAAAATTTGGCAACAACAAAGTAGAGGACGCCTAACTTGTTTTTGCAGGCATGTTGTGATGTGATATGGTCAAGACGTGATGCTATATTTTATTGTATGAGATGATCATGTTTTGTAACCGGGTTATCGGCAACTCGGAGGAGCCATATGGTTGTCGCTTATTGTATGAAATACAAACGCTCTCGTAATTGCTTTTACTTAATCACTAAGCGGTAAGAGAGTCGAGAAGCAATAGATGGCGAACGACAACGATGCTACGATGGAGATCAAGGTGTCGCTACCGGTGACGATGGTGATCACGACGTTAAGCTTCGAGATGGAGATCACACACACAAGATGATGATGGCCATATCATATCACTTATATTAATTGCATGTGATGTTTATTTTTATGCATTTATCTTGCTTTGATTGACGGTAGCATTTTAAGATGATCTCTCACTAATAATCAAGAAGTGTTTCCCCGAGTATGCACCGCTATGAAGTTCTTCGTGGCCGAGACACCACGTGATGATCGGGTGTGATAAGTTTCCACGCTCAAATACAACGGGTGCAAAAACAATTGCACACGCCGAATACTCAGTCATACTTGACGAGCCTAGCCTATACAGATATATTCTCTAACACCGGAGACCTAAAGGTCGAACGTGAATCATATAGTAGATATGATCAACATAGTGATGTTCACCATTGAAACTACTCCATCTCACGTGATGATCGGACATGGTTTAGTTGATTTGGATCATGTGATCACTTAGATGACTAGAGAGATGTCCGCCTCAAGTGGGAGTTCTTAAGCAATATGATTAATTGAACTTAAATTTATCATGAACTTAGTACCGATAGTATTTTGCTTGTCTATGTTTGTTTGTAGATAGATGGCTCAGGTCAGTTGTTCCGCTGAATTTTAATGTGTTCCTTGAGAAAGCAAAGTTGAAAGATGATGGTAGCAATTACACTGGATCGGGTCCAGAATCGAGGATTATCCTCATTGTTGCACAGTAAAAGTTACGCCCCGAAGCACCGCTGTGTGCCAGGTGCCAAAGTTCATTGATGTAACCGACAACGCTAAGAACGTCTCGGGCAGAGCAAAGATGATGACTACTCGATAGTTCAAGTGCCATGCTTTACGGCTTAGAATCGGGCCTACAACGACGCTTTTGAACGCCATGGAGCATATGAGATGTTCCAGAGTTAAAGTTAATATTTGCAAATGCCCGGATTGAGAGATATGAAGTCTCCAATAAGTTCTACAAACCGCAAGATGGAGGGAATAGTTCTCGCCAAAGGAACATATACTCAAAATGTCCGTATAATAACCACTTGATTCAACCGGGAGTTAATCTTCCCGATGATAGTGTCTGATGGCATTCTCCAATCATCGCCACCAAGCTACAAGAGCTTCGTGATGAACTATAATATGCAAGGGATGAACAAGACTATTCTCTAGCTCTTCGCAATGCTAAAAGCCCGCGGAGGTAGAAATCAAGAAGGAGCATCAAGTGTTGATGGTTAACAAGACCACCAGTTTCCAAGAAGAAGGGCAAAGGAAGAAGAAGGGGAACTTCAAAAAGAACGGCAAGTGTTGTCATTCAAGAGAAGAAACCCAAATGTGGACCTAAGCCTTAAACCGAAAGCTTCATCGCAAGCGACTAGACATCGAAGCGGAACTGCCCCAAGTATTTGGCGGATAAGAAGGATGGCAAAGTGAACAAAGGTATATGTGATATACATATTATTGATGTGTACCTTACTAATGCTCACAGAGCACCCGGTATTTGATATCGGTTCATGCTAATATTTGCAACTCAAACAGTGACTACGATTGCGGGAA